>JAXIVJ010001093.1:0-154439 GCA_036785665.1 Chirona hameri | reverse complement strand
TGGCAGTACCACCGGGAGATGGTGCGGCTGAGTGACCTGTCCTCCCTCCGGCCTCCCTCCCTCCCTGGCAGTACCACCGGGAGATGGTGCGGCTGAGTGACCTGTCCTCCCCTCCCTCCCTTGGCAGTACCACCGGGAGATGGTGCGGCTGAGTGACCTGTCCTCCCTCCTCCCTCCCTCCCTGGCAGTACCACCGGGAGATGGTGCGGCTGAGTGACCTGTCCTCTCCCTCCGCTCCCTGGCAGTACCACGGGAGATGGTGCGGCTGAGTGACCTGTCCTCCCTCCTCCCTCCCTCCCTGGCAGTACCACCGGGAGATGGTGCGGCTGAGTGACCTGTCCTCCCTCCCTCCCTCCCTCCCTGGCAGTACCACCGGGAGATGGTGCGGCTGAGTGACCTGTCCTCCCTCTCTCCCTCCCTCCCTGGCAGTACCACCGGGAGATGGTGCGGCTGAGTGACCTGTCTCCCTCCCTCCCTCCCTCCCTGGCAGTACCACCGGAGATGGTGCGGCTGAGTGACCTGTCCCTCCCTCTCCTCCCTCCCTCCCTGGCAGTACCACCGGGAGATGGTGCGGCTGAGTGACCTGTCCTCCCTCCCTCCCTCCCTCCCTGGCAGTACCACCGGGAGATGGTGCGGCTGAGTGACCTGTCCTCCCTCTCTCCCTCCCTCCCTGGCAGTACCACCGGGAGATGGTGCGGCTGAGTGACCTGTCCTCCCCCTCCCTCCCTCCCTGGCAGTACCACCGGGAGATGGTGCGGCTGAGTGACCTGTCCTCCCTCTCTCCCTCCCTCCCTGGCAGTACCACCGGGAGATGGTGCGGCTGAGTGACCTGTCCTCCCTCTCTCCTCCTCCCTGGCAGTACCACCGGGAGATGGTGCGGCTGAGTGACCTGTCCTCCCTCCCTCCCTGGCAGTACCACCGGGAGATGGTGCGGCTGAGTGACCTGTCCTCCCTCCCTCCCCCTGGCAGTACCACCGGGAGATGGTGCGGCTGAGTGACCTGTCCTCCCTCGCCTCCCTCCCTCCCTGGCAGTACCACCGGGAGATGGTGCGGCTGAGTGACCTGTCCTCCTCTCCCTCCCTCCCTGGCAGTACCACCGGGAGATGGTGCGGCTGAGTGACCTGTCCTCCCCTCCCTCCCTGGCAGTACCACCGGGAGATGGTGCGGCTGAGTGACCTGTCCTCCCTCCCTCCCTGGCAGTACCACCGGGAGATGGTGCGGCTGAGTGACCTGTCCTCCCTCTCCTCCCTCCCTGGCAGTACCACCGGGAGATGGTGCGGCTGAGTGACCTGTCCTCCCTCTCTCCCTCCCTCCCTGGCAGTACCACCGGGAGATGGTGCGGCTGAGTGACCTGTCCTCCCTCTCCCTCCCTGGCAGTACCACCGGGAGATGGTGCGGCTGAGTGACCTGTCCCTCCCTCCCTCCCTGGCAGTACCACCGGAGATGGTGCGGCTGAGTGACCTGTCCTCTCTCCCTCCCTCCCTGGCAGTACCACCGGGAGATGGTGCGGCTGAGTGACCTGTCCTCCCTCCCTCCCTCCCTGGCAGTACCACCGGGAGATGTGCGGCTGAGTGACCTGTCCTCCCTCCCTCCCTGGCAGTACCACCGGGAGATGGTGCGGCTGAGTGACCTGTCCTCCCCTCCCTCCCTGGCAGTACCACCGGGAGATGGTGCGGCTGAGTGACCTGTCCTCCCTCTCTCCCTCCCTCCCTGGCAGTACCACCGGGAGATGGTGCGGCTGAGTGACCTGTCCTCCCTCCCTCCCTGGCAGTACCACCGGGAGATGGTGCGGCTGAGTGACCTGTCCTCCCTCCCTCCTGGCAGTACCACCGGGAGATGGTGCGGCTGAGTGACCTGTCCTCCCTCCCCTCCCTGGCAGTACCACCGGGAGATGGTGCGGCTGAGTGACCTGTCCTCCCTCTCTCCCTCCCTCCCTGGCAGTACCACCGGAGATGGTGCGGCTGAGTGACCTGTCCTCCCTCCCTCCCTGGCAGTACCACCGGGAGATGGTGCGGCTGAGTGACCTGTCCTCCCTCCCTCCCTGGCAGTACCACCGGGAGATGGTGCGGCTGAGTGACCTGTCCTCCCTCCCTCCCTGGCAGTACCACCGGGAGATGGTGCGGCTGAGTGACCTGTCCTCCCTCTCTCCCTCCCTCCCTGGCAGTACCACCGGGAGATGGTGCGGCTGAGTGACCTGTCCTCCCTCTCTCCCTCCCTCCCTGGCAGTACCACCGGGAGATGGTGCGGCTGAGTGACCTGTCCTCCCTCCCTCCCTGGCAGTACCACCGGGAGATGGTGCGGCTGAGTGACCTGTCCTCCCTCCCTCCCTGGCAGTACCACCGGGAGATGGTGCGGCTGAGTGACCTGTCCTCCCCCCTCCCTGGCAGTACCACCGGGAGATGGTGCGGCTGAGTGACCTGTCCTCCCTCCCTCCCTGGCAGTACCACCGGGAGATGGTGCGGCTGAGTGACCTGTCCTCCCTCCCTCCTGGCAGTACCACCGGGAGATGGTGCGGCTGAGTGACCTGTCCTCCCTCCCTCCCTGGCAGTACCACCGGGAGATGGTGCGGCTGAGTGACCTGTCCTCCCTCCCTCCTGGCAGTACCACCTGGAGATGTGCGGCTGAGTGACCTGTCCTCCCTCCCTCCTGGCAGTACCACCGGGAGATGGTGCGGCTGAGTGACCTGTCCTCCCTCCCTCCCCGGCAGTACCACCGGGAGATGGTGCGGCTGAGTGACCTGTCCTCCTCCCTCCTTGGCAGTACCACCGGGAGATGGTGCGGCTGAGTGGACCTGTCCTCCCTCTCTCCCTCCCTCCCTGGCAGTACCACCGGGAGATGGTGCGGCCGAGTGACCTGTCCTCCCTCCCTCCCTGGCAGTACCATCGGGAGATGGTGCGGCTGAGTGGCCTGTCCTCCCTCCCTCCTGGCAGTACCACCGGGAGATGGTGCGGCTGAGTGACCTGTCCTCCCTCCCTCCCTGGCAGTACCACCGGGAGATGGTGCGGCTGAGTGACCTGTCCTCCCTCTCTCCCTCCCTCCCTGGCAGTACCACCGGGAGATGGTGCGGCTGAGTGACCTCTCCGCCCTCCCTCCCTGGCAGTACCACCGGAGATGGTGCGGCTGAGTGACCTGTCCTCCCTCCCTCCCTCCCTCCCTCCCTCCCTCCTCCCTGGCAGTACCACCGGGAGATGGTGCGGCTGAGTGACCTGTCCTCCCTCCCTCCCTCCCTCCCTGGCAGTACCACCGGGAGATGGTGCGGCTGGTGACCTGTCCTGCCTCCCTCCCTCCCTCCCTGGCAGTACCACCGGGAGATGGTGCGGCTGAGTGACCTGTCCTCCCTCCCTCCCTCCCTCCCTCCCTCCCTCCCTGGCAGTACCACCGGGAGATGGTGCGGCTGAGTGACCTGTCCTCCCTCTCTCCCTCCCTCCCTGGCAGTACCACCGGGAGATGGTGCGGCTGAGTGACCTGTCCTTCCTCCCTCCCTGGCAGTACCACCGGGAGATGGTGCGGCTGAGTGACCTGTCCTCCCTCCTCCCTCCCTCCCTCCCTCCCTCCCTCCCTCCCTCCCTCCCTCCCTCCCTCCCTCCCCCCCCCCCTCCCTCCCTCCCTGCAGTACCACCGGGAGATGGTGCGGCTGAGTGACCTGTCCTCCCTCCCTCCCTCCCTCCCTCCCTCCCTCCCTCCCTCCCTCCCTCCCTGGCAGTACCACCGGGAGATGGTGCGGCTGAGTGACCTGTCCTCCCTCCCTCCCTCCCTCCCTGGCAGTACCACCGGGAGATGGTGCGGCTGAGTGACCTGTCCTCCCTCCCTCCCTGGCAGTACCACCGGGAGATGGTGCGGCTGAGTGACCTGTCCTCCCTCCCTCCCTCCCTCCCTGGCAGTACCACCGGGAGATGGTGCGGCTGAGTGACCTGTCCTCCCTCCCTCCCTCCCTCCCTCCCTGGCAGTACCACCGGGAGATGGTGCGGCTGAGTGACCTGTCCTCCCTCTCTCCCTCCCTCCCTGGCAGTACCACCGGGAGATGGTGCGGCTGAGTGACCTGTCCTCCCTCCCTCCCTCCCTCCCTGGCAGTACCACCGGGAGATGGTGCGGCTGAGTGACCTGTCCTCCCTCCCTCCCTCCCTGGCAGTACCACCGGGAGATGGTGCGGCTGAGTGACCTGTCCTCCCTCCCTCCTTGGCAGTACCACCGGGAGATGGTGCGGCTGAGTGACCTGTCCTCCCTCCCTCCCTGGCAGTACCACCGGGAGATGGTGCGGCTGAGTGACCTGTCCTCCCTCCCTCCCCGGCAGTACCACCGGGAGATGGTGCGGCTGAGTGACCTGTCCTCCCTCCCTCCTTGGCAGTACCACCGGGAGATGGTGCGGCTGAGTGACCTGTCCTCCTCCCTCCCTGGCAGTACCACCGGGAGATGGTGCGGCTGAGTGACCTGTCCTCCCTCTCTCCCTCCCTCCCTGGCAGTACCACCGGGAGATGGTGCGGCTGAGTGACCTGTCCTCCCTCCCTCCTGGCAGTACCACCGGGAGATGGTGCGGCTGAGTGACCTGTCCTCCCTCCCTCCTTGGCAGTACCACCGGGAGATGGTGCGGCTGAGTGACCTGTCCTCCCTCCCTCCCTGGCAGTACCACCGGGAGATGGTGCGGCTGAGTGACCTGTCCTCCCTCTCTCCCTCCCTCCCTGGCAGTACCACCGGGAGATGGTGCGGCTGAGTGACCTGTCCTCCCTCCCTCCCTGGCAGTACCACCGGGAGATGGTGCGGCTGAGTGACCTGTCCTCCCTCTATCCCTCCCTCCCCGGCAGTACCACCGGGAGATGGTGCGGCTGAGTGACCTGTCCTCCCTCCCTCCCTCCCTCCCTCCCTCCCTCCCTCCCTCCCTGGCAGTACCACCGGGAGATGGTGCGGCTGAGTGACCTGTCCTCCTCCCTCCCTCCCTCCCTCCCTCCCTCCCTCCCTCCCTCCCTCCCTCCCTCCCTCCCTCCCTCCCTCCCTCCCTCCCTCCCTCCCTCCCTGGCAGTACCACCGGGAGATGGTGCGGCTGAGTGACCTGTCCTCCCTCCCTCCCTCCCTCCCTGGCAGTACCACCGGGAGATGGTGCGGCTGAGTGACCTGTCCTCCCTCCCTCCCTCCCTCCCTGGCAGTACCACCGGGAGATGGTGCGGCTGAGTGACCTGTCCTCCCTCCCTCCCTGGCAGTACCACCGGGAGATGGTGCGGCAGAGTGACCTGTCCTCCCTCCCTCCTGGCAGTACCACCGGGAGATGGTGCGGCTGAGTGACCTGTCCTCCCTCTCTCCCTCCCTCCCTGGCAGTACCACCGGAGATGGTGCGGCTGAGTGACCTGTCCTCCCTCCCTCCCTGGCAGTACCACCGGGAGATGGTGCGGCTGAGTGACCTGTCCTCCCCTCCCTCCCTGGCAGTACCACCGGGAGATGGTGCGGCTGAGTGACCTGTCCTCCCTCCCTCCTTGGCAGTACCACCGGAGATGGTGCGGCTGAGTGACCTGTCCTCCCTCCCTCCCTGGCAGTACCACCGGGAGATGGTGCGGCTGAGTGACCTGTCCTCCCTCCCTCCTTGGCAGTACCACCGGGAGATGGTGCGGCTGAGTGACCTGTCCTCCCTCCCTCCCTGGCAGTACCACCGGGAGATGGTGCGGCTGAGTGACCTGTCCTCCCTCCCTCCCCGGCAGTACCACCGGGAGATGGTGCGGCTGAGTGACCTGTCCTCCCTCCCTCCTTGGCAGTACCACCGGGAGATGGTGCGGCTGAGTGACCTGTTCTCCCTCCCTCCCTGGCAGTACCACCGGGAGATGGTGCGGCTGAGTGACCTGTCCTCCCTCTCCCTCCCTCCCTGGCAGTACCACCGGGAGATGGTGCGGCTGAGTGACCTGTCCTCCCTCCCTCCCTGGCAGTACCACCGGGAGATGGTGCGGCTGAGTGACCTGTCCTCCCTCCCTCCTTGGCAGTACCACGGCAGATGGTGCGGCTGAGTGACCTGTCCTCCTTCCCTCCCTGGCAGTACCACCGGGAGATGGTGCGGCTGAGTGACCTGTCCTCCCTCTCTCCCTCCCTCCCTGGCAGTACCACCGGGAGATGGTGCGGCTGAGTGACCTGTCCTCCCTCCCTCCCTGGCAGTACCACCGGGAGATGGTGCGGCTGAGTGACCTGTCCTCCCTCTATCCCTCCCTCCCCGGCAGTACCACCGGGAGATGGTGCGGCTGAGTGACCTGTCCTCCCTCCCTCCCTCCCTCCCTGGCAGTACCACCGGGAGATGGTGCGGCTGAGTGACCTGTCCTCCCTCCCTCCCTCCCTCCCTGGCAGTACCACCGGGAGATGGTGCGGCTGAGTGACCTGTTCTCCCTCCCTCCCTCCCTCCCTCCCTCCCTCCCTCCCTCCCTCCCTCCCTCCCTCCCTCCCTCCCTCCCTCCCTCCCTCCCTCCCTCCCTCCCTCCCTCCCTCCCTCCCTCCCTCCCTCCCTGGCAGTACCACCGGGAGATGGTGCGGCTGAGTGACCTGTCCTCCCTCCCTCCCTCCCTCCCTGGCAGTACCACCGGGAGATGGTGCGGCTGAGTGACCTGTCCTCCCTCCCTCCCTCCCTCCCTGACAGTACCACCGGGAGATGGTGCGGCTGAGTGACCTGTCCTCCCTCTCTCCCTCCCTCCCTGGCAGTACCACCGGGAGATGGTGCGGCTGAGTGACCTGTCCTCCCTCCCTCCCTGGCAGTACCACCGGGAGATGGTGCGGCTGAGTGACCTTTCCTCCCTCCCTGGCAGTACCACCGGGAGATGGTGCGGCTGAGTGACCTGTCCTCCCTCCCTCCTCCCTCCCTGGCAGTACCACCGGGAGATGGTGCGGCTGAGTGACCTTTCCTCCCTCCCTCCTCCCTCCCTCCCTCCCTCCCTCCCTCCTGGCAGTACCACCGGGAGATGGTGCGGCTGAGTGACCTGTCCTCCCTCCCTCCCTCCCTCCCTCCCTCCCTGGCAGTACCACCGGGAGATGGTGCGGCTGAGTGACCTGTCCTCCTCCCTCTCCCTGGCAGTACCACCGGGAGATGGTGCGGCTGAGTGACCTGTCTCCCTCCCTCCCTCTCCTCCCTCCCTCCCTCCCTCCCTCCCTCCGGCTCCCTCCCTCCCTGGCAGTACACCGGGAGATGGTGCGGCTGAGTACCTGTCCCTCCCTCCCTCCCTCCCTCCTGGCAGTACCACCGGGAGATGGTGCGGCTGAGTGACCTGTCCTCCCTCCCTCCCTCCCTCCCTGGCAGTACCACCGGGAGATGGTGCGGCTGAGTGACCTGCTCCCTCCCCCCCCCCTCCCCCCCCCCTCCCTCCCTGGCAGTACCACCGGGAGATGGTGCGGCTGAGTGACCTGTCCTCCCTCCCTCCCTCGACCTCCCCTTCCCTCCCTCCCTGGCAGTACCACCGGGAGATGGTGCGGCTGAGTGACCTCTCCCTCCCTCCCTCCCTCCCTCCCTGGCAGTACCACCGGGAGATGGTGCGGCTGAGTGACCTGTCCTCCCTCCCTCCCTCCCTCCCTGGCCAGTACCCACCGGGAGATGGTGCGGCTGAGTGACCTGTCCTCCCTCCCTCCCTTCCCTCCTGGCAGTACCACCGGGAGATGGTGCGGCTGAGTGACCTGTCCTCCCTCCCTCCTTGGCAGTACCACCGGGAGATGGTGCGGCTGAGTGACCTGTCCTCCTCCCTCCCTGGCAGTACCACCGGGAGATGTGCGCTGAGTGACTGTCCTCCCTCTCCCTCCTCCCTGGCAGTACCACCGGGAGATGGTGCGGCTGAGTGGACCTGTCCTCCCTCCCTCCCTGGCAGTACCACCGGGAGATGGTGCGGCTGAGTGACCTGTCCTCCCTCTATCCCTCCCTCCCCTGCAGTACCACCGGGAGGAATGGTGCGGGCTGAGTGACCTGTCCTCCCTCCCTCCCTCCCTCCTGCAGTACCACCGGAGATGGTGCGGCTGAGGTGACCTGTCCTCCCTCCCTCCCTCCCTCCCTGGCAGTACCACCGGGAGATGGTGCGGCTGAGTGACCTGTTCTCCCTCCCTCCCTCCCTCCCTCCCTCCTCCCTGGCAGTACCACCGGGAGATGGTGCGGCTGAGTGACCTGTCCCTCCCTCCCTCCCTCCCTCCCTCCCTGGCAGTACCACCGGGAGATGGTGCGGCTGAGTGACCTGTCCTCCCTCCCTCCCTCCCTCCCTGACAGTACCACCGGGAGATGGTGCGGCTGAGTGACCTGTCCTCCCTCTCTCCCTCCCTCCCTGGCAGTACCACCGGAGATGGTGCGGCTGAGTGACTGTCCTCCCTCCCTCCCTGGCAGTACCACCGGGAGATGGTGCGGCTGAGTGACCTGTCCTCTCCTCCCTGGCAGTACCACCGGGAGATGGGTGCGGCTGAGTGACCTGTCCTCCCTCCCTCCCTCCCTCCCCTGGCAGTACCACCGGGAGATGGTGCGGCTGAGTGACCTGTCCTCCCTCCCTCCCTCCCTCCCTCCCTCCCTGGCAGTACCACCGGGAGATGGTGCGGCTGAGTGACCTGTCCTCCCTCCCTCCCTCCCTCCCTCCCTCCCTGGCAGTACACCGGGAGATGGTGCGGCTGAGTGACCTGTCCTCCCTCTCTCCCTCCCTCCCTGGCAGTACCACCGGGAGATGGTGCGGCTGAGTGACCTGTCCTCCCTCCCTCCCTCCCTCCCTCCCTGGCAGTACCACCGGGAGATGGTGTGGCTGAGTGACCTGTCCTCCCTCCCTCCCTCCCCTCCCTCCCTGGCAGTACCACCGGGAGATGGTGCGGCTGAGTGACCTGTCCTCCCTCCCTCCCTCCCCTCCCTCCCTGGCAGTACCACCGGGAGATGGTGCGGCTGAGTGACCTGTCCTCCCTCCCTCCCTCCCTCCCTGGCAGTACCACCGGGAGATGGTGCGGCTGAGTGACCTGTCCTCCCTCCCTCCCTCCCTCCCTGGCAGTACCACCGGGAGATGGTGCGGCTGAGTGACCTGTCCTCCCTCCCCCCTCCTCCCTCCCTCCCTGGCAGTACCACCGGGAGATGGTGCGGCTGAGTGACCTGTCCTCCCTCCCTCCCTCCCTCCCTCCCTCCCTCCCTGGCAGTACCACCGGGAGATGGTGCGGCTGAGTGACCTGTCCTCCCTCCCTCCCTCCCTCCCTGGCAGTACCACCGGGAGATGGTGCGGCTGAGTGACCTGTTTTCCCTCTCTCCCTCCCTCCCTGGCAGTACCACCGGGAGATGGTGCGGCTGAGTGACCTGTCCTCCCTCCCTCCTTCCCTCCCTGGCAGTACCACCGGGAGATGGTGCGGCTGAGTGACCTGTCCTCCTTCCCTCCCTCCCTCCCTGGCAGTACCACCGGGAGATGGTGCGGCTGAGTGACCTGTCCTCCCTCTCTCCCTCCCTCCCTGGCAGTACCACCGGGAGATGGTGCGGCTGAGTGACCTGTCCTCCCTCTCTCCCTCCCTCCCTGGCAGTACCACCGGGAGATGGTGCGGCTGAGTGACCTGTCCTCCCTCTCTCCCTCCCTCCCTGGCAGTACCACCGGGAGATGGTGCGGCTGAGTGACCTGTCCTCCCTCCCTCCCTGGCAGTACCAATGGGAGATGGTGCGGCTGAGTGACCTGTCCTCCCTCTCTCCCTCCCTCCCTGGCAGTACCACCGGGAGATGGTGCGGCTGAGTGACCTGTCCTCCCTCCCTCCCTCCCTCCCGTCCCTCCCTCCCTCCCTGGCAGTACCACCGGGAGATGGTGCGGCTGAGTGACCTGTCCTCCCTCCCTCCCTGGCAGTACCACCGGGAGATGGTGCGGCTGAGTGACCTGTCCTCCCTCCCTCCCTGGCAGTACCACCGGGAGATGGTGCGGCTGAGTGACCTGTCCTCCCTCCCTCCCTGGCAGTACCACCGGGAGATGGTGCGGCTGAGTGACCTGTCCTCCCTCTCTCCCTCCCTCCCTGGCAGTACCACCGGGAGATGGTGCGGCTGAGTGACCTGTCCTCCCTCCCTCCCTGGCAGTACCACCGGGAGATGGTGCGGCTGAGTGACCTGTCCTCCCTCTCTCCCTGGCAGTACCACCGGGAGATGGTGCGGCTGAGTGACCTGTCCTCCCTCTCTCCCTCCCTCCCTGACAGTACCACCGGGAGATGGTGCGGCTGAGTGACCTGTCCTCCCTCTCTCCCCGGCAGTACCACCGGGAGATGGTGCGGCTGAGTGACCTGTCCTCCCTCCCTCCCTGGCAGTACCACCGGGAGATGGTGCGGCTGAGTGACCTGTCCTCCCTCTCTCCCTCCCTCCCTCCCTGGCAGTACCACCGGGAGATGGTGCGGCTGAGTGACCTGTCCTCCCTCTCTCCCCGGCAGTACCACCGGGAGATGGTGCGGCTGAGTGACCTGTCCTCCCTCCCTCCCTGGCAGTACCACCGGGAGATGGTGCGGCTGAGTGACCTGTCCTCCCTCCCTCCCTGGCAGTACCACCGGGAGATGGTGCGGCTGAGTGACCTGTCCTCCCTCTCTCCCCGGCAGTACCACCGGGAGATGGTGCGGCTGAGTGACCTGTCCTCCCTCTCTCCCTCCCTCCCTCCCTGGCAGTACCACCGGGAGATGGTGCGGCTGAGTGACCTGTCCTCCCTCCCTCCCTGGCAGTACCACCGGGAGATGGTGCGGCTGAGTGACCTGTCCTCCCTCTCTCCCTCCCTCCCTGGCAGTACCACCGGGAGATGGTGCGGCTGAGTGACCTGTCCTCCCTCTCTCCCTCCCTCCCTGGCAGTACTACCGGGAGATGGTGCGGCTGAGTGACCTGTCCTCCCTCTCTCCCTCCCTCCCTGGCAGTACCACTGGGAGATGGTGCGGCTGAGTGACCTGTCCTCCCTCCCTCCTTGGCAGTACCACCGGGAGATGGTGCGGCTGAGTGACCTGTCCTCCCTCTCTCCCTCCCTCCCTGGCAGTACCACCGGGAGATGGTGCGGCTGAGTGACCTGTCCTCCCTCTCTCCCTCCCTCCCTGGCAGTACCACCGGGAGATGGTGCGGCTGAGTGACCTGTCCTCCCTCTATCCCTCCCTCCCCGGCAGTACCACCGGGAGATGGTGCGGCTGAGTGACCTGTCCTCCCTCCCTCCCTCCCTCCCTGGCAGTACCACCTTGAGATGGTGCGGCTGAGTGACCTGTCCTCCCTCCCTCCTTGACAGTACCACCGGGAGATGGTGCGGCTGAGTGACCTGTTCTCCCTCTCTCCCTCCCTCCCCGGCAGTACCACCGGGAGATGGTGCGGCTGAGTGACCTGTCCTCCCTCTCTCCCCCCCCCCCCCCCCCTCCCTGGCAGTACCACCGGGAGATGGTGCGGCTGAGTGATCTGTCCTCCCTCCCTCCCTGGCAGTACCACCGGGAGATGGTGCGGCTGAGTGACCTGTCCTCCCTCCCTCCCTGGCAGTACCACCGGGAGATGGTGCGGCTGAGTGACCTGTCCTCCCTCTATCCCTCCCTCCCTGGCAGTACCACCGGGAGATGGTGCGGCTGAGTGACCTGTCCTCCCTCCCTCCCTCCCTCCCTGGCAGTACCACCGGGAGATGGTGCGGCTGAGTGACCTGTCCTCCCTCTCTTCCTGGCAGTACCACCGGGAGATGGTGCGGCTGAGTGACCTGTCCTCCCTCTCTCCCTGGCAGTACCACCGGGAGATGGTGCGGCTGAGTGACCTGTCCTCCCTCTCTCCCTCCCTCCCTGGCAGTACCACCGGGAGATGGTGCGGCTGAGTGACCTGTCCTCCCTCTCTCCTTGGCAGTACCACCGGGAGATGGTGCGGCTGATCACGGGGGAGCGGCGGCCGGAGGTGGGGCCGGCACTGCTGGCCGTGGCGCGCCAGTGGATCAGTTACGTGGTGGAACACTGCCCGCGCGGCCACGGCCTGCGACCGCGCTGGGCCAAGGAAGGGGTCGAGTTTGTCAGTCTCTGCACCGAGCCGCAGTACACCATGAACCTGAAGGAGGAGGAGTTCAAGGTGGGTGAAGGTGCCGGTGGTGGCGTTACCACGTATCTCTAAAGAGAGGTGTTGTATTCTATTAGTTGAATGTGTCCAAGTTTGGACTGCGAGAGATTCTTGTTACAAGAAGTGTACACGTTAGCTTTGGCAGCATGCGTAAAGTGATTGCGCTGCTGAAGCCCATATGGTGCGTGTTGACATATGTCGGACAAAGACATACGTTTGATGTACTCGTGACCTATTAACTGAACATTTTATGTGACGGAACTGCTCAACCAATCTCTGTAGCCATGTCGTGTGCGCGGCAGGCTCTGCGGCGGGACGTGACGCACTGCATGCGTCACATGAAGGGGCTGGCGTGGTCGGCCTCTTCGACCCCGCTGGGCACCTCGGCCGGCTCGCGCTCCTCGTCCCCCTCGTCCCCCTCGGACCCGAGCCGGCCGCTGTACCGCGCATCGCGCTCGCTGCCGCCGCCGGGCGAGGCGCCGCGCCCCTCCGCGCAGCCGGCGCCGCTGGGCGCCGAGCTCTACTCGCCACCCGCCGTCCGCCGCGACTCGGTCGACCGCCGACTGGGGTGAGGACGGGGAGGCGGAGGCGGGGGGGAGGCTGAGGTCTAATGAGGGGGGTGAAGGGAATGAGAGAGGGCAGCAATGTAGGCGGGGAAGTGGGTATTGGGTGAGTTACAGTTGCTAATGGTCTCTGTTATGTTGAGTCCATCGGGATTCCGGAGTTCCAAAATAGTCCAAAGTTTGCGATGGGTGAGGCTTTGGGCTTTTGTAGAACAGGCTGTCTTGTTATTGTACAACCCACGCCGGCTTCTGTCGCCATGCTGTATGTTGTGAACCTTAGAGCTGTTTTTGCACTCCTTTCCACCGGACGTGGTCAGTCCCGTCTCGACCACAGCAGGACGAGCCGATTCTCTGCTGACCTGTCCGCCTGGCCGGGTCTCCAGTGACCTGACCTGACCCGACCCGACCTGACCTGATCTGATCTGACCTGACCTGACCTGACCTGACCTGACCTGACCTGACTCGTCCTGCCCCGACCCGATCTGACCCTACCCGACCTGGCCTAACCCGACCTGACCTGACCCGACCTGACCTGACCTGACTCCACCTGACTCGACCTGATCTGACCTGACCCGACCTGACCCGACCTGGCCTGACCCGACCTGATCTGACCTGACCTGACCCGACCTGACCTGACCTGACCTGATCTGACCTGACCTGACCTGACCTGACCTGACCTGACTCGACCTGACTCGACCTGATCTGACCTGACCCGACCTGACCCGACCTGGCCTGGCCTGACCCGACCTGACCCGACACGACCTGGCCTGACCCGACCTGACCTGATCTGATCTGACCTGACTTGACTCGACCTGATCTGACCTGACCCGACCTGACCCGACCCGACCTGGCCTGACCCGACCTGACCTGATCTGACCTAACCTGACTCGACCTGACTCGACCTGATCTGACCTGACCCGACCTGACCCGACCTGGCCTGGCCTGACCCGACCTAACCCGACCCGATCTGGCCTGACCCGACCTGATCTGACCCGACCCGACCCGACCCGACCTGACCCGACCTGACCCGACCCGACCCGACCTGACCCGACCTGACCCGACCTGACCTGACCTGACCCGACCTGACCCGCCCCGACCTGACCTGACCCGACCTGACCTGACCTGACCTGACCTGATCCGACCCGACCCGACCTGGCCTGACCCGACCTGATCTGACCCGACCTGACCCGACCTGAACCGACCTGAACCGACCTGAACCGACCTGACTCGACCTGACCTGACCTGACCCAACCTGACCCGACCTGACCCAACCTGACCCGACTTGACCTGATCTGACCTGACCCGACCTGATTCGACCTGACCCGACCTGACCCGACCTGACCCGACTTGACCCGACTTGACCCGACTTGACCCGACCTGACCCGACCTGACCTGACCTGACCTGACCCGACCTGACCTGACCCGACCTGACCCGACCTGACCCGACCCGACCTGACCCGACCTGACCTGCCGTGTCCTGTCGCCAGTGAGCTGATCAGTCCGCTGGGCTCGGCCGGACCTGACTTGAACTGACCCGACCTGACCCGACCTGACCCGACCTGACCCGACCTGACCCGACCTGACCCGACCTGACCCGACCTGACCCGACCTGACCCGACCTGACCCGACCTGACCCGACCTGACCTGACCTGACCTGACCAGACCTGACCAGACCCGACCCGACCTGACCCGACCCGACCCGACCTGACCTGACCTGACCTGACCTGACCTGACCTGACCAGACCAGACCTGACCTGATCAGACCTGGCCTGACCTGATCTGACCCGACCTGACCTGACCTGACCTGACCCGACCTGACCTGACCTGACCCGACCTGACCCGACCCGACCTGACCCGACCTGACATGCCGTGTCCTGTCGCCAGTGAGCTGATCAGTCCGCTGGGCTCGGCCGGACCTGACTTGAACTGACCCGACCTGACCCGACCTGAACCGACCTGACCCGACCTGACCCGACCTGACCCGACCTGACCTGACCTGACCCGACCTGACCTGACCAGACCTGACCAGACCCGACCCGACCTGACCTGACCCGACCTGACCCGACCCGACCTGACCTGACCTGACCAGACCAGACCAGACCTGACCTGACCTGTTCAGACCTGACCTGACCTGACCTGATCTGACCCGACCTGACCTGACCTGACCTGACCTGACCTGACCTGACCCGACCTGACCCGACCCGACCTGACCCGACCTGACCTGCCGTGTCCTGTCGCCAGTGAGCTGAGCAGTCCGCTGGGCTCGGCCGGACCTGACTTGAACTGACCCGACCTGACCCGACCTGACCCGACCTGCCTGCCGTGTGTCGCCAGTGAGCTGGGCAGTCCGCTCGGGTCGGCGGTGAACCTGTCGCCCAGCTCGGGCCGCAGCGACGCCGGCAGCCCGGTGGGCTCCAGCGCCGCCGGTCTGAACCAGCTGGCCGGCTCTGTGTCTCCGTCTCTGGACGGTGAGTGGGCGTCGGACAGACCCGGTCTGACCGGCCGGCGGTGCTCAGTGATGGGCCACTAGTCGCTATCGTGCCGCCTAGATCCGCTGCGAACCGTTCGCTTTCCTCTCTCCGCGTGCATGCCCCACACGTCTGCGCTGGCTATCCAAGCATTTAGGCGGCCCCTGGAGAGATGTGTTTTGCAGGTATACACGAGTATGTCATACTATTGCTACTTTGTGAGGATAAGTTTGTGCTACTGTGCAGTGTGCACTTCTCAGCGCCGTGACGACCGCCCGGCATTCGTACCAACACATGTGAGTCTGATCTAGTTTGTGTTATTAGTCCGCCCCGTGTCAGCTCTGATTAGTCCGCCCCGTGTCAGCTCTGATTAGTCCGCCCCGTGTCAGCTCTGATTAGTCCGCCCCGTGTCAGCTCTGATTAGTCCGCCCCGTGTCAGCTCTGATCAGTCCACCCCGTGTCAGCTCTGATCAGTCCGCCCCGTGTCAGCTCTGATCAGTCCGCCCCGTGTCAGCTCTGATCAGTCTGCCCCGTGTCAGCTCTGATCAGTCCGCCCCGTGTCAGCTCTGATTAGTCCGCCCCGTGTCAGCTCTGATCAGTCCACCCCGTGTCAGCTCTGATCAGTCCGCCCCGTGTCAGCTCTGATCAGTCCGCCCGTGTCTCTCTCTCTCTCTCTGATCAGTCCACCCCGTGTCAGCTCTGATCAGTCCGCCCCGTGTCAGCTCTGATCAGTCCGCCCGTGTCTCTCTCTGATCAGTCCACCCCGTGTCAGCTCTGATCAGTCCGCCCCGTGTCAGCTCTGATCAGTCCGCCCGTGTCAGCTCTGATCAGTCCACCCCGTGTCAGCTCTGATCAGTCCGCCCCGTGTCAGCTCTGATCAGTCCACCCCGTGTCAGCTCTGATCAGTCCGCCCGTGTCAGCTCTGATCAGTCCACCCCGTGTCAGCTCTGATCAGTCCGCCCCGTGTCAGCTCTGATCAGTCCGCCCCGTGTCAGCTCTGATCAGTCCGCCCGTGTCAGCTCTGATCAGTCCACCCCGTGTCAGCTCTGATCAGTCCGCCCCGTGTCAGCTCTGATCAGTCCGCCCGTGTCTCTCTGATCAGTCCACCCCGTGTCAGCTCTGATCAGTCCGCCCCGTGTCAGCTCTGATCAGTCCGCCCGTGTCAGCTCTAATCAGTCCACCCCGTGTCAGCTCTGATCAGTCCGCCCCGTGTCAGCTCTGATCAGTCCACCCCGTGTCAGCTCTGATCAGTCCGCCCGTGTCAGCTCTGATCAGTCCACCCCGTGTCAGCTCTGATCAGTCCGCCCCGTGTCAGCTCTGATCAGTCCGCCCCGTGTCAGCTCTGATCAGTCCGCTCGTGTCAGCTCTGATCAGTCCACCCCGTGTCAGCTCTGATCAGTCCGCCCCGTGTCAGCTCTGATCAGTCCACCCCGTGTCAGCTCTGATCAGTCCACCCCGTGTCAGCTCTGATCAGTCCACCCCGTGTCAGCTCTGATCAGTCCACCCCGTGTCAGCTCTGATCAGTCCGCCCCGTGTCAGCTCTGATCAGTCCACCCGTGTCAGCTCTGATCAGACCGCCCGTGTCAGCTCTGATCAGTCCACCCCGTGTCAGCTCTGATCAGTCCACCCCGTGTCAGCTCTGATCAGTCCACCCCGTGTCAGCTCTGATCAGTCCGCCCCGTGTCAGCTCCGATCAGTCCGCCCGTGTCAGCTCTGATCAGTCCGCCCGTGTCAGCTCTGATCAGTCCACCCCGTGTCAGCTCTGATCAGTCCGCCCCGTGTCAGCTCTGATCAGTCCGCCCGTGTCAGCTCTGATCAGTCCGCCCGTGTCAGCTCTGATCAGTCCACCCCGTGTCAGCTCTGATCAGTCCGCCCGTGTCAGCTCTGATCAGTCCGCCCCGTGTCAGCTCTGATCAGTCCACCCCGTGTCAGCTCTGATCAGTCCACCCCGTGTCAGCTCTGATCAGTCCGCCCCGTGTCAGCTCTGATCAGTCCGCCCGTGTCAGCTCTGATCAGTCCACCCCGTGTCAGCTCTGATCAGTCCGGCCCGTGTCAGCTCTGATCAGTCCGCCCCGTGTCAGCTCTGATCAGTCCACCCCGTGTCAGCTCTGATCAGTCCGCCCCGTGTCAGCTCTGATCAGTCCGCCCGGGTCAGGTCTCTCTCTGATCAGTCCTCCCCGTGTCAGCTCTGATCAGTCCGCCCGTGTCAGCTCTGATCAGTCCACCCCGTGTCAGCTCTGATCAGTCCACCCCGTGTCAGCTCTGATCAGTCCGCCCGTGTCAGCTCTGATCAGTCCACCCCGTGTCAGCTATGATCAGTCCGCCCCGTGTCAGCTCTGATTAGTCCGCCCCGTGTCAGCTCTGATTAGTCCGCCCCGTGTCAGCTCTGATTAGTCCGCCCCGTGTCAGCTCTGATCAGTCCACCCCGTGTCAGCTCTGATCAGTCCGCCCCGTGTCAGCTCTGATCAGTCCGCCCCGTGTCAGCTCTGATCAGTCTGCCCCGTGTCAGCTCTGATCAGTCCGCCCCGTGTCAGCTCTGATTAGTCCGCCCCGTGTCAGCTCTGATCAGTCCACCCCGTGTCAGCTCTGATCAGTCCGCCCCGTGTCAGCTCTGATCAGTCCGCCCGTGTCTCTCTCTCTCTGATCAGTCCACCCCGTGTCAGCTCTGATCAGTCCGCCCCGTGTCAGCTCTGATCAGTCCGCCCGTGTCTCTCTCTGATCAGTCCACCCCGTGTCAGCTCTGATCAGTCCGCCCCGTGTCAGCTCTGATCAGTCCGCCCGTGTCAGCTCTGATCAGTCCACCCCGTGTCAGCTCTGATCAGTCCGCCCCGTGTCAGCTCTGATCAGTCCACCCCGTGTCAGCTCTGATCAGTCCGCCCGTGTCAGCTCTGATCAGTCCACCCCGTGTCAGCTCTGATCAGTCCGCCCCGTGTCAGCTCTGATCAGTCCGCCCCGTGTCAGCTCTGATCAGTCCGCCCGTGTCAGCTCTGATCAGTCCACCCCGTGTCAGCTCTGATCAGTCCGCCCCGTGTCAGCTCTGATCAGTCCACCCCGTGTCAGCTCTGATCAGTCCGCCCCGTGTCAGCTCTGATCAGTCCGCCCGTGTCAGCTCTAATCAGTCCACCCCGTGTCAGCTCTGATCAGTCCGCCCCGTGTCAGCTCTGATCAGTCCACCCCGTGTCAGCTCTGATCAGTCCGCCCGTGTCAGCTCTGATCAGTCCACCCCGTGTCAGCTCTGATCAGTCCGCCCCGTGTCAGCTCTGATCAGTCCGCCCCGTGTCAGCTCTGATCAGTCCGCTCGTGTCAGCTCTGATCAGTCCACCCCGTGTCAGCTCTGATCAGTCCGCCCCGTGTCAGCTCTGATCAGTCCACCCCGTGTCAGCTCTGATCAGTCCACCCCGTGTCAGCTCTGATCAGTCCACCCCGTGTCAGCTCTGATCAGTCCACCCCGTGTCAGCTCTGATCAGTCCGCCCCGTGTCAGCTCTGATCAGTCCACCCGTGCCAGCTCTGATCAGACCGCCCGTGTCAGCTCTGATCAGTCCACCCCGTGTCAGCTCTGATCAGTCCACCCCGTGTCAGCTCTGATCAGTCCACCCCGTGTCAGCTCTGATCAGTCCGCCCCGTGTCAGCTCCGATCAGTCCGCCCCGTGTCAGCTCTGATCAGTCCGCCCGTGTCAGCTCTGATCAGTCCACCCCGTGTCAGCTCTGATCAGTCCGCCCCGTGTCAGCTCTGATCAGTCCGCCCGTGTCAGCTCTGATCAGTCCGCCCGTGTCAGCTCTGATCAGTCCACCCCGTGTCAGCTCTGATCAGTCCGCCCGTGTCAGCTCTGATCAGTCCGCCCCGTGTCAGCTCTGATCAGTCCGCCCCGTGTCAGCTCTGATCAGTCCACCCCGTGTCAGCTCTGATCAGTCCGCCCGTGTCAGCTCTGATCAGTCCGCCCGTGTCAGCTCTGATCAGTCCACCCCGTGTCAGCTCTGATCAGTCCGCCCGTGTCAGCTCTGATCAGTCCACCCCGTGTCAGCTCTGATCAGTCCGCCCCGTGTCAGCTCTGATCAGTCCGCCCGTGTCAGCTCTGATCAGTCCACCCCGTGTCAGCTCTGATCAGTCCACCCCGTGTCAGCTCTGATCAGTCCGCCCGTGTCAGCTCTGATCAGTCCACCCCGTGTCAGCTCTGATCAGTCCACCCCGTGTCAGCTCTGATCAGTCCGCCCCGTGTCAGCTCTGATCAGTCCGCCCGTGTCAGCTCTGATCAGTCCACCCCGTGTCAGCTCTGATCAGTCCGGCCCGTGTCAGCTCTGATCAGTCCGCCCCGTGTCAGCTCTGATCAGTCCACCCCGTGTCAGCTCTGATCAGTCCGCCCCGTGTCAGCTCTGATCAGTCCGCCCGGGTCAGGTCTCTCTCTGATCAGTCCTCCCCGTGTCAGCTCTGATCAGTCCGCCCGTGTCAGCTCTGATCAGTCCACCCCGTGTCAGCTCTGATCAGTCCACCCCGTGTCAGCTCTGATCAGTCCGCCCGTGTCAGCTCTGATCAGTCCACCCCGTGTCAGCTATGATCAGTCCGCCCCGTGTCAGCTCTGATCAGTCCGCCCGTGTCAGCTCTGATCAGTCCACCCCGTGTCAGCTCTGATCAGTCCACCCAGTGTCAGCTCTGATCAGTCCGCCCCGTGTCAGCTCTGATCAGTCCGCCCCGTGTCAGCATTGATCAGTCCGCCCCGTGTCCGGTCTCTCTCTGATCAGTTCGCCCTGTGTTAGCTCTGATCAGTCCGCCCCGTGTCAGCATTGATCAGTCCGCCCCGTGTCAGGTCTCTCTCTGATCAGTCCGCCCCGTGTCAGCTCTGATCAGTCCGCCCCGTGTCAGCTCTGATCAGTCCGCCCCGTGTCAGGTCTCTCTCTGATCAGTCCGCCCCGTGTCAGCTCTGATCAGTCCGCCCCGTGTCAGGCCTCTCTCTGATCAGTCCGCCCGTGTCAGCTCTGATCAGTCCGCCCCGTGTCAGCTCTGATCAGTCCGCCCCGTGTCAGGCCTCTCTCTGATCAGTCCGCCCGTGTCAGCTGTGATCAGTCCGCCCCGTGACAGGTCTCTCTCTCTGATCAGTCCGCCCCGTGTCAGGCCTCTCTCTGATCAGTCCGCCCCGTGTCAGCTCTGATCAGTCCGCCCCGTGTCAGGCCTCTCTCTGATCAGTCCGCCTGTGTCAGCTGTGATCAGTCCGCCCCGTGTCAGGTCTCTCTCTCTCTCTCTGATCAGTCCGCCCCGTGTCAGGTCTCTCTCTCTCTCTGATCAGTCCGCCCCGTGTCAGGCCTCTCTCTGATCAGTCCGCCCGTGTCAGCTCTGATCAGTCCGCCCCGTGTCAGCTCTGATCAGTCCGCCCCGTGTCAGGTCTCTCTCTGATCATTCCGCCCCGTATCAGGTCTCTCTCTGATCAGTCCGCCCGTGTCAGCTCTGATCAGTCCGCCCCGTGTCAGGCCTCTCTCTGATCAGTCCGCCCGTGTCAGCTCTGATCAGTCCGCCCCGTGTCAGGCCTCTCTCTGATCAGTCCGCCCGTGTCAGCTCTGATCAGTCCGCCCCGTGTCAGGTCTCTCTCTCTCATCAGTCCGCCCGTGTCAGCTCTGATCAGTCCGCCCCGTGTCAGGTCTCTCTCTGATCAGTCCGCCCGTGTCAGCTCTGATCAGTCCGCCCCGTGTCAGGTCTCTCTCTGATCAGTCCGCTGGAGCGGGCCCGCCTGGCGGTGCTCGAGCTGGACGAGCGCAGGGACGACGCTCTCAGAGAACACCGTCGGATCGGTCACGTGAGCGAGCGACGTGCCGACCGGGTCCACATCAAGGCCAAGACGGTCGGCTTCACCTGGCAGATGGGCTTCCTCATTGGTGAGTGTTGCCAACGGGAAAGGATCTTTGCGTCACGGTCGACGAAATATAGAATTGTTCACAATTTCGGCCTCGGTCTTATAGTTTTGTTTGTTAACTATGTGTCGTCGATTGAGCTAATATCACCATAGTCATCGACGCCCCTGCGCAGTGGCAGTGCAACGTGGCATTCGGCACTCAAGCGCCATAGCTCTGCCGGGGTCGAACCCGGGCTCCCCGCGTGGGACGCAGACACCAGTCAGCTAACTCCGGTCTAAGCAGGCCGGGACGTATTGGTTGCATATGTGCGATCCGTGGACAACCCTACGATTAGATAGTTTTAGTTTCCTGACCGGTGGGGACGTTTTCTCTAAGGGTGCTCAGCCTGGTACATTGGATGATTCGACACTGTTTCCGACATTCTAGGCTAGCCGAATTCAGATAATGGTTTGTTTGTTTGTTTGTTTATTTGCGCAAATCGTCGACGGGATACCCCAATGATGGACGAAGTCAAAATGTAAAATTACCTAAAGCTACAAGACATTAGACAAATATATGTTAAAATATACCAAATACACCATAAACATAAAATATGACATGAACCAAACATCCAGCAGACACAGCACAAAATCAGTTACAACGATGCGACGTACCACCTCACTTTGGTGCGGAACTGATGGTACGTATCGGCAAAGAGATCAGCATTGGGACACGTTCCTATAAAGCGGTTAAGTTGCCTGGGCAGTCTGGCGAACAGTCCCTCTTTGACCGTATTTACCCTGGCGTACGGCAGGGTAAATACGGTTTCGTTGATTTGGTTACGTCCAGACTCCAATATCCCACAGCTTTACGAGCCAGACTTTAGGTCAGCGATTCCCGTTCACGCAGTGATATGCTATCTTTTGCTGCATCGTCAATTTTTTTTTCTCTAACCGCCACCCATTAATAGGTGACCAGGAGTGCCCCCGCCCTCGATCCCAACGACGCACGACACCTTAAGTTAACACCAGAGAACAAAAGAGAAAATGTCGCGGCACTCCCAGCTAAGAAATGGAAACAAACATAAAAAAGCATATGAAGAGAGGTAGTTTGGGTGTTAGATGTGGTGATATAAAAGAAGGCGAAAAGTAGTCATTGTTGAAAACAGCAAATGACTGCCCCCCAACTACGTCCCAGGATATCATCCTCACTCATCCTCATCCAGGACAGGATGAGGATGGATTCATTCACTGTGCTAGTAAAGGGGATATCAGTCATACAGGGCGGAGGACAAATTCTGGTCTATTTTCAAGTTCTCTTGCTGGTACTTTGTGGACCCCACTCAGCTAAGCGTAGCTTGTTGCTGAGTAGGGATCCCAAACCAGCGCCAATGAATGGGTATATACCTAATGATATACCATATAATAATATATCTGGTATTATATAGTAGGAAATGATAATGGATCGTCTGTGGATAATATGACAGGAAAGGTAATTACATGACAGGTAATATATGACAGGGAAGGTAATTATGATATATAGGACAAATATGTAATCCGAGAATATTTCACATTGTTCTTTGGAATGAACATGAAAGGCGTTACAATCACGATGTATATGTACACCAGCATATTCTATATTGAAGCTCTATATTTATTTATGTAATGTGTTTAAACTCGTGAAATGTTGATAACTACACTGATATTGCTAACAATTAAGTATTATAATGCTGTCACTACCGCATTGTTTTCGTCATATTCCTCCAGAATTTGACGTTTGGTGATATTTTTTATAAGTTGCTTAGAACGGGGAATCGCATTAAGCTGTGGGAAAACAGATGCTATTGAAGAGTTCCATAGACGTGGACCAAACCAAGCTATTGTGCGGATGCGGTAAAGTTTCCTAGTAAATATTTCAATGAAGTGACGTGTTATTCTAGATCCACGATGGTTAGGCGGAGATAAATTCAAGAGTGATCTAATCAACGTTGGAGCTTCTCGGGTAATGGCACTATGCATTACAAGAATGGACTGTTGTTTAGCAATATCTGTAAGTTTAAGTAGCTGAAGTTAAAGAAATATTGGGTTCGAGTGGGCAATCCTATGTTGATTGTCAATAATCCTAACTGCTTTCTTCTGAAGAATTAATAGTTTATTGAGTAATGTTGGCGCCGAATTTCCCCAAATAAGGCAGCAATAATTGAGATAGGGCATAACTAGACTATTATACAATAATAACAGATATTTGCGGCCAAGGAAGGATCTTGATCGCTTTAGTATGCCAATATTTCGGCTAATTATGACAGCTATTTGATCAATGTGGCTCTTCCACTTTAGGTTTGTATCTTTGTATACGCCAAGATACTTTACAGTCTCAGAGTGTTTGATAATGGCTTCATTCAAAATTACTTTAATATTTAAATCTTGATTACTACTATTATACAGTTGATAAAACGTCTTCCTAGTGTTCAAGGAAAGTTTATTTATCTGAAACCATTTGCAAAGCATTAGTAAATTTGAGTCTAGCATATTTTGTAGTCTTACTGCGTTATCGGCTTCAAAGAAAATTGCTGTATCGTCTGCATATAACAAAGTTGATGCCTGTTTTCAAACATTAGGAAGATCATTTATGTACAGAATAAAGAGCAGGGGTCCCAAAATAGATCCCTGTGGGACACCAATGTTTATTTTTTGCAAACTGGATTTTATATTGAGATATTCAACACACTGATATCGATCATTTAAATACGATTCAATTAAATTTAGAAATGTGTCCAAAAAGCCATATGCCCTGAGTTTTCTCAGTAGTATGCTATGTTCCACCGTGTCAAAAGTTTTTTTTAGGTCTAAATATATCCCGCATGTAATATTGTTGTGCTCAAATCCTTTTAGGACTTTATCTTGTAGGAGGAGCAGGGGCATATATGTTGAGTGGCCCTTTCTGAAACCGAATTGATTACAGCAAAGAATATCGTTATTTTAAATATGATCCATCATTCTATGATGTATAATTTTTTCCAGAAATTTTGAAAGGTAGTGCAAGATGCTAATTGGCCGGTAGTTGTTCATATTTGTATTATCTCCTGATTTAAAGATCGGTCTAACCACTGCAATTTTAAGTTTATTGGGAAATACCTCAGCTTGTAAGCAACAATTTACAAAATGGACAATGTGATGAATGATGGAATTATAAGTAAGTTTAAACAATTTACCATTAATGTTGTCAACACCAGCCCTACATTTTTCATGTTTGTAACAACTGTCATAAGTTCATCACTGTTTGTGAGCTCCACTTGATTTATTATGTTATTACAAGTATTTACGAACATTAAGGGGCTCTCAGAGCATGGCTCAATTGTACTTTGTAGTACTTTCCCCACAGAGCTGAAAAATTTGTTAAAGCTATTAGCTATTTCGTTTGGGTTATCAACTTCAATATCATTTTCATTCTTGAAGGAATTAGGTAAGCGCCTTGTATTGCTTTTACCTATTGCATGTTCATTAAGTATGTTCCACATTTCTTTGCATTATTTCTGTTTGTTTCAAGTTGAGTTTCATTGTATTTCTTTTTTGCACATCTTATAATCCCATTTAGGATGTTCCCATACTGATTATACTTTTTCTTGTTATTTGTTGAAGGATGTTTTTGCTTCAAGGCAAATAGCTTTGATCGGTGAATGATGGATGAAAAGATTAGAGGAGATATCCATGGCTTAATTGCGCAATTTTTTCTATTCGTTTTATGCTGATAATAATACCTATCTTTACAACCCCCCTTCAAATGCCACGTGACCGTAACGGGGCGGAGCATGACCATATATGGCAGGTCCAAAGGTTGATTTTTTTTTTGGCGCACTTCGGCTATTGTTTTGCCGCACTATTATTTTACCGGTGTAGTGGTGTAGGTATTGTGTTGATGACGTGATACATTTATTATTGCTTAACAGTCAACTCCTCATATTAATTTATTACTGACCAATATATCAATATTGGTCACTAATAAATGAATATGAGGAGTTGACTTTATATATGTCAATATGAATGTTAACAATTTCGTATTGCATTAGCTGAGGTAGGGCTTGGTCACATGATAAATGCAGCCATGTTTTGTTTGTATTGAATAGGGAGGGTCTAAAACAAACTGTCCAGATTAGCAGGCAAGCCCATGCTCCGAAACTACTGGACCGATCTGAGTGATTTTTTCACCATTCAATTGAAACTGGTCGGAATGGGTGCCGTTTTGCGTTTTATCCACTTTAGTATAATCTAAATGAACCAAATTGGATAAAAACCTGTAGTTCAAATTTGCAGGCAAGCCTATGCTCCGAGGCTATAGGACCGATCTGCGTGATTTCTGCACCATTCGATGCGGCATGGTGCAAAACGGTGCCGTATTGCGTTTTTTTTTACAGATTGGTTCACCTTAAGTGGACCAAATCGGACCAAAGCCACCAAAAACCGTTGCAGGCAAGCCCATGCTCCGAGGCTATTGAACCGATCTGCATTTTTTCCCACATTCAGTCCGACGTGGTCCAAAATGGTACCGTTTTGTGTTTTGTCCAGATTGGTTCATTCTAAGTAGACCAAATTGGACCAAAACCACCGAAACCAGTTGCAGGCAAGCCCATACTCCGAGGCTATTGAACCGATCTGCATGATTTATTCAGCGTTCGATCCGGCGTGGTCCAAAACGGTGCCGTTTTGCGTTGTATACAGATTGGTTTACTCTAAGTGGACCAAATTGAACAAAAACCACCAACAACTGTTGCAGGCAAGCCCATGCTCCGAGGCTATGGGACTGATCTGCGTGATTTCTTCACCATTCGATCCGGCGTAGTCCAGAACGGTGCCGTTTTTGTGTTTTATCCAGATTGGTTCACTCTAAGTGGACCAAATTGGGTCAAAACCACCAAAAACCGTTGCCATTGGTATAGAGCTGTCCGCTCCGGAGCCATGCTACTGCAAAATATGAAGGTGAAAATAAATGTTAAAAAATACTATAAAAAACTCCAATTATTTGTGCACATCGCCCTATGATTACTTTTGTCTCAACGGGCTGGCATCATACTTCGTTTTACATTAGTGATTACGCTTCCACGACTCGCTATGTTAATCCAATGGGAGTTTCGGCACGTGCAAAAAGTTAAGGTCCAAAAAAGCGGAGGAGCCCCGGGAGTGGTTGCACGTGCTATTCTCTAGTGGCTAACTCGAAATCTTGCTGATCGGTTCATAATCGCTTGATCACGTGATTTTGTCATATGGCACAACCTTATCTTTACAGACCTTGACTATACCGACTCTTGGTTGTTGAATAGGCATTTAAAAGAACATCACATGCTTCCTCTGGATCACTTATATTTGCAAAACCATCTAGTGCATGTACCAAGTCATTTGTGAACTGAGTAATTTCGCTGTAATCAAAATTGACCTGGTTTCTCTTATGTTTTCATTGAGCACAATGTGTTTATTTAAAGTTGCAAATACTGGAAAATGGTCACTTGTATCATCAAATATTATACCAGAATTTTGAGCACAGCCCAGGTTGTTACAAAATATATTGTCAATGAGAGAAGCAAAAGTGTCTTGAGCTCTAGTGGGCTTTGCTATTAATGGCAGAAAACCAGACAATGCCAAGGTACTAAAAAATTATAAAGTTTGGCTGTTATGGCACATGTTTAGAAGATCATAATTAAAGTCTCCACAAAGAAAGATAGTTTTGTTTTTGGTAGAAAGAAAATCAAGAGCAATCCCAAACTCATCATTGAAAATGCTATGGTTGAGGTTAGGATGCCTATATAAAAGGAAAACAGTAATAAATAAAGTGCTACTCAATTGACACTCCAAAAGTAAAGATTCTGTACATTTAACAAGTTTGGTCATTTTCCTTATACTCTTTAAGCAATCATTTCTTGCATAAATCGCTACTCCTCCACCAACGCCCACATCTCGATTGTCAAAAAAACATGAGTAGCCTTCTAAACTTATTTTTTCCTCTAACTCATCATGTAACCAAGTCTCTGAAACACATATGAAAGACCATCTACATTTTGTGAGGTGCAAGAATACCTGAAATTCTGAAAACTTATCAGATAACATGTACCTTGCATTCACATGAATAATGCTAAATTGGTGGGAAATGTGAGGTTCTTGACTGCTAACAGATTCATTTGGGAAGCTGACATATTTACAATTTGTTCTAAGGGTTTCAAAGGTGTTTTGGGTCTGTGATAGGTCAGAAGGGCCAATTGTAGGGAATGGTGAAAACAATTGTTGATGGAGAGTTAGTGGGTGGGCAGTGCTCTCACACAGGTTCATGTAATATTCCTACTTAATAAAGGAACAACCGTAGCTTTGCTACAAGTTGTTTATAAATGTGATTATGCAATACACTATATTGTTTTGTACAAAGATACAATATTCCCTTGGGGAAGCTCAGGGAATACATATATTACGTATTATGGCAGTATTTTAATGATAACGAAATTGCATGGATACCTACACCACTAAGAATCACGTGATAAGTATGCAGTGTGTCCATACAATTCAATAATTACACAAAAAGGCAACACCATGTCAAGAAAAGAAGAAAAAAACGCATATTTTGAATCACAATATTCAGTATTAAATTAAATATGAAAAGAATAAAGCAAAGAAAAAAAACTGTTTTTCAAGTTGTCACGTGACAATAAATGATGTCTTTGCCTTTATTGTAAATGTAACGTGTGCGCTATATTTGCATACTATTTCTATGAATGGGAAAGGACTGAGAAATACTATCAGTCACAATGACCAGTTGTCAGGATACTTTGATTTTGTATTGTTGTATGGCTACTTATTCATCACACCATCACATAGAAGTATGTGAGTAAGATGTATTATGAGGCTCTATTTGTGTTATATTGATGTGAATTGAGCTTCAGTTGACCTGAAACAGGAGCAAACCAACAAAAATGCTCACAACCAATCAATGACACTGTAATGTGTGAAAAATTCTATGATGATAGTCATTTTCATGATAATATTGCTCAACCAGTCACCTGGTAGATGAGGAGTATGCATGTGTCAGACTCAATGTGTCAGACTCAAGCCGGAGATAGGAAGCATTTCTCGTTTGCACTGTATTCAGCCGCACTGCACTATATTCAGTATTGATATACGCTAGGCTACAATTGGTTTGTATACACAGGGTTGCAATAGTCAACCTAATGAGCTACATTCATTGATTGCATTGAGTTTGTGTGCTCTCTTCAGCCGGTCGTGTTTGTTGGAGATTAGGAGAGTGACGCTTTGTGACGCAGCCGGTCGTATTTGTTGGAGATTAGGAGAGTGACGCTTTGTGACGCAGCCGGTCGTATTTGTTGGAGATTAGGAGAGTGACGCTTTGTGACGCAGCCGGTCGTGTTTGTTGGAGATTAGGAGAGTGACGCTTTGTGACGCAGCCGGTCGTATTTGTTGGAGATTAGGAGAGTGACGCTTTGTGACGCAGCCGGTCGTATTTGTTGGAGATTAGGAGAGTGACGCTTTGTGACGCAGCCGGTCGTATTTGTTGGAGATTAGGAGAGTGACGCTTTGTGACGCAGCCGGTCGTGTTTGTTGGAGATTAGGAGAGTGACGCTTTGCACATCTGTTGCAAATGAAGAAACCCATGTAGTTTATACAATTCTACTTCATTAAACTTGGATAAACCTTTTTTCAGCGATTGCTCAAAGTCGGGTTCCGTTTTTGGTGGTTTGTATTAGTAAATACTCCAATAATAACACGTGCAAAATGTTCTAGTGACAAACTAGATAACGGCTGAACATTGACGCACGCGTCTTCACAGTTAAGGCACTGGCAGTATTTAAGCTCGTTATTGAAAACTCTCCTCGCATCGCCAATGGCACGATTGTATCCTATTGGACTATTGCATTCTCTGTCGTACACGACCACCGCTGGCTCTATCTGTTCTCCCCCGCGCCTCAAGAGCAAACATTGCCGACTTTTCGATACTAAGCACTTCTTTGTCTCACACGGACACACTGCGCTGTCTCACTCCAGTCTCACTCCAGTGTCTCGACTGGTCTCCACCGATCCGTGTCCTTCCGCAGCATCACCTGCAGTTAATTCGCTTGTCCCGAGGAGCACGCGGTACCGCTGCGGTCTTACCTGGCTCTCAACTTGCTCTGGCAGCCTTCTCGTGTTGGCCGCTCCCCCGCTCCGTCTGCCAGAGGGCTGGGAGCGGCGTCCGCTGGCTCGTGACATGGGGGGGGGGGGGGGGGGTTAGCGGCAGCGGTGGCGGCCGGCTGGTCGGTCTTCTGCCTCCCCACCCGTTCAGTGGCCCTGCCGGCGTCCCCTCCTGCGCCGCTGTCGCCGCCGACGGCTCCTGCCACGCACCGTCTGTATGCTGAGGCGCCGCTGCGCCGCCGTCTTCCCGCCATCAACCCCGCGTCCGGGCCCTGCGGTACCGCGACATCGGCTCAGACACAGACACAACCACAACACCGGCTCAGACACGGCGGGCGAGGTTGCAACACCAGCCCAGACACAGACACAACCACAACCACAACACCGGCTCAGACACAGACACAACCACAACACCGGCTCAGACACAGACACAGACACAACACCGGCTCAGACACGGCGGGCGAGGTTGCAACACCAGCCCAGACACAGACACAACCACAACACCAGCCCAGACACA
Organism: Chirona hameri; assembly: GCA_036785665.1. Lineage (NCBI taxonomy): Eukaryota > Metazoa > Arthropoda > Thecostraca > Balanomorpha > Balanidae > Chirona > Chirona hameri. Next base: position 124,940 of record JAXIVJ010001093.1, on the reverse strand, counting down.
GACACAACCACAACACCGGCTCAGACACGGCGGGCGAGGTTGCAACACCAGCCCAGACACAGACACAACCACAACCACAACACCAGCCCAGACACAGACACAACCACAACCACAACACCAGCCCAGACACAGACACAACCACAACACCGGCTCAGACACAGACACGGACACAACCACAACAGGCTCAGACACGGCGGGCGAGGTTGCAACACCAGCCCAGACACAGACACAACCACAACCACAATACCGGCTCAGACACAGACACAGACACAACCACAACACCGGCTCAGACACGGCGGGCGAGGTTGCAACACCAGCCCAGACACAGACAACCACAACCACAACACCAGCCCAGACACAGACACAACCACAACACCGGCTCAGACACGGCGGGCGAGGCTGCAACACCAGCCCAGACACAGACACAACCACAACCACAACACCAGCCCAGACACAGACACAGACACAACCACAACCACAACACCAGCCCAGACACAGACACAACCAGAACACCAGCCCAGACACAGACACAGACACAACCACAACCACAACACCGGCTCAGACACACTCAGACACAACCACACCACCAGCTCAAATGCAGCGGGCGAGGCCTACATATCGTCTCACGTCGCACGTCTGCGCCGCGTCTCGTCTCGTCTCGTTTCACCCCTGTGCCGCGTCTCGTCTCACCTCTGCGTCTCGTCTGTCTTATTAGGTCCTCTGCGGCGCGTCTCGGCGCGTCTCACCTCTGCGTCTCGTCGCGTCTCACCTCTGCGGCGCGTCTCGTCTCACCTCTGCGTCTCGTCTCGTCTCGTCTCACCTGCGTCTCGTCTCGTCTCACCTGCGTCGCGTCTCGTCTCACCTCTGCGTCTCGTCTCGTCTCGTCTCACCTCTGCGGCGCGTCGCGTCTCACCTCTGTGGCGCGTCTCTGCGGCGCGCTGCACCGCGCCGTGTCTCGTCTCGTCTCACCTCTGCGGCGCGTCTCTGCGGCGCGCTGCGTGTGGTCGGCAGGCCGCACCATCATCTGGGTCTGGTAGAGCGAGTAGAGCGGTCCGCGCCAGTCATACCAGTACACCACCTGGTACTCGAACTCGCTCGGTACCGGGCCGCTCAGGTACAGACCGTTCAGGTTACTGCCGAGACGACGAGCCGAGTTGTTACAGGGAAGCCGGACATAGTCCGGCACAGCAATTTTCTCGTTAGGAAAGAGCACTTTATTCCAGAAACTCTATTCACCAATGATGTTATTTGTTTTCAACCCTAACCCGTATCAGGTACAATGTGTCCAGCTGCCTCGCACTGCCAGACTCCAGTTCTGAGACGAGTCTGGCCGCCGGCAGGCAGCGTACCTGGAGTCGCATCCCTTGTACCACCAGCCGCCCTTGTGGCTGGCGGCGCAGCTGTCCTCCTTCCACAGGTCGTTGTCCACGTCCTTGGTGGAGAACTTCATGCCGGCGTGGTAGTTGAGCGAGTCGCCTGCCGATGAAGTAGCGTCAGAGCAGGTGCGCGTGCGGCGGACCTATCCGATGGAGTTCACCCGGCAGGGCACAGTTAACCAACACACTCTGGCTTAGATCCTGGCTATCAGCAGTTTGAGAGACTGTGACTGCTGAGACGGCCTGGTGGTGTACAATGCAACACAGGTGACTGCATGAGTGGCACACTTGCTCCATCCACAGCTCAGGTATATGAGCCGCCTGTCTGCACTGACTCCAGTGTACCAGTGACTAGTTACCGCCAGCGGTCGGGCCTCTGACTGGTGACTCGCCCTGCCGCTTCAGAGCGCCCGGCAAACGGCATCCTCCCGGCCACGCCTGGAGTCTGGTCCTGCCCGTGTGACCCCGCCATCCAGTGGACGGCACGGCCCGTGTGACCCCTCCATCCAGTGGACGGCACGGCCCGTGTGACCCCTCCATCCAGTGGACGGCACGGCCCGTGTGACTCCGCCATCCAGTGGACGGCACGGCCCGTGTGACCCCTCCATCCAGTGGACGGCACGGCCCGTGTGACGTCACGGTCCCCCGATGTGTGACGTCACGGTCCCCGATGTGACGTCACCCCTGATGTAACGTCACGGCACGTACCGGCGTCGCCGGAGTAGTTGTCCAGCACCTTGAGCGGGTAGCCCTCCGTCTCGGAGCCGAGCGCGAAGGCGCCGTACCGGGCCGTGGCGTTAGAGCCGGGATAGTCCTCGAATCCGGGACGCTCGCGGGGGAAGTCTGCCAGGTCCACCCGCAGCTCGTTCAGCTGGCGGCGGGGTCAGCTGGGGTCAGCCGGGGTCAGCTGGAGGTCACAGCCCAGGGCCGCCGATTGTCACCGGGTCAGTGCGGTCATTGTGTCACAAACAGTGGTACATGATGCCCACCATAGTTTTGGAAACACTATGCAGTATGCAATAAAAGGAAATTGCCGGATACATTGGTGAGACATTGGTGAGACATTGATGAGACATTGGTGAGACATTGGTGAGACATTGGTGAGATATTGGTGAGACATTGATGAGACATTGGTGAGACATTGGTGAGACATTGATGAGATATTGGTGAGACATTGATGAGACATTGATGAGACATTGGTGAGACATTGGTGAGACATTGGTGAGATATTGGTGAGACATTGATGAGACATTGGTGAGACATTGGGGAGACATTGATGAGACATTGGTGAGACATTGGTGAGACATTGGTGAGACATTGATGAGACATTGGTGAGACATTGATGAGACATTGGTGAGACATTGGTGAGACATTGGGGAGATATTGGTGAGATATTGGTGAGACATTGATGAGACATTGGTGAGACATTGGTGAGACATTGATGAGACATTGGTGAGACATTGGTGAGACATTGGTGAGACATTGGTGAGACTTTGGTGAGACATTGATGAGACATTGGTGAGACATTGGTGAGACATTGGTGATCTCTCTGTGCTGGTTGTCATGTGGCGGTCCTCCGTTGCCCCCCCCCCCCCCCCCCCCCCTCACTTCAGGCGCGATGGTCGTCCCCTCACCGGCCCGGTGCGACGGTGGCCTGCTCAATACTTACCCGGTGGTGTTGCCCCGTCCCCGTCCCCGTCCCCGTCCCCGTCCCCGTCCCCGTCCCCGTCCCCGTCCCCGTCCCCGTCCCCCCGTCCCCCCGTCCCCCCGTCCCCCCGTCCCCCCGTCCCCCCGTCCCCCCGTCCCCCCGTCCCCGGCCCCGGCGTGACGGGGGGGTCTGCTCACCCGGTGGCGTTCTCCTCCCCTCGGTGTGACAGCCGCCTGTGCTCACCCGGTGGTTGGTCAGCAGGTAGATGTTCTCGTTGCCCAGCCAGAACTCGCCGGCCATGTTACCGAAGCCGTACTTGTACGAGATCCAGTCGCGGAAAAAGTCCTCGTCGCCGTTGGTTCGCCGTTGAATCACCTACAAATCACACGGGAGGAGATCAGATCACCTACAAAACACGAGAGGAGATCAGATCACCTACAAATCACACGAGAGGAGATCAGATCACCTACAAAACACACGGGACTTGTACTTGTACGAGATCCAGTCGCGGAAAAAGTCCTCGTCGCCGTTGGTTCGCCGTTGAATCACCTACAAATCACACGGGAGGAGATCAGATCACCTACAAAACACGAGAGGAGATCAGATCACCTACAAATCACACGAGAGGAGATCAGATCACCTACAAAACACACGGGAGGAGATCAGATCACCTACAAAACACGGGAGGAGATCAGATCACCTACAAATCACACGGAAGGAGATCAGATCACCTACAAATCACACGGGAGGAGATCAGATCACCTACAAATCACACGAGAGGAGATCAGATCACCTACAAATCACACGGGAGGAGATCAGATCACCTACAAAACACACGGGAGGAGATCAGATCACCTACAAATCACACGAGAGGAGATCACATCACCTACAAATCACACGAGAGGAGATCAGATCACCTACAAAACACACGGGAGGAGATCAGATCACCTACAAATCACACGGGAGGAGATCAGATCACCTACAAAACACACGGGAGGAGATCAGATCACCTACAAATCACACGGGAGGAGATCACATCACCTACAAATCACACGAGAGATCAGATCACCTACAAAACACACGGGAGGAGATCAGATCACCTACAAATCACACGGGAGGAGATCAGATCACCTACAAATCACACGGGAGGAGATCAGATCACCTACAAATCACACGGGAGGAGATCAGATCACCTACAAAACACACAGGAGGAGATCAGATCACCTACAAATCACACGGGAGGAGATCAGATCACCTACAAATCACACGGGAGGAGATCAGATCACCTACAAATCAGGCGGGAGGAGATCAGATCACCTACAAATCACACGGGAGGAGATCAGATCACCTACAAATCACACGGGAGGAGATCAGATCACCTACAAAACACACGGGAGGAGATCAGATCACCTACAAATCACACGGGAGGAGATCAGATCACCTACAAAACACACGGGAGGAGATCAGATCACCTACAAATCGCACGGGAGGAGATCAGATCACCTACAAATCACACGAGAGGAGATCAGATCACCTACAAAACACACGGGAGATCAGATCACCTACAAATCACACGGGAGGAGATCAGATCACCTACAAATCACACGGGAGGAGATCAGATCACCTACAAATCACACGGGAGGAGATCAGATCACCTACAAATCACGCGGGAGGAGATCAGATCACCTACAAATCACACGGGAGGAGATCAGATCACCTACAAATCACACGGGAGGAGATCAGATCACCTACAAATCACACGGGAGGAGATCAGATCACCTACAAATCACACGGGAGGAGATCAGATCACCTACAAAACACACGGGAGGAGATCAGATCACCTACAAATCACACGGGAGATCAGATCACCTACAAATCACACGGGAGGAGATCAGACTAAGTCATGCCAGCTCGGTCAGCCACTGAGGTCGCCCCATGTGAGGCGAAGGCGTTCTAATGGATGATTTAGTCGTCAATGATTTTGTCATCACGGGGTTGTGAAGTCCCATAGAGTGATGCAGTACGTACGAGTGATCACGGGGTTGTGAAGTCCCATAGAGTGATGCAGTACGTACGAGTGATCACGGGGTTGCGAAGTCCCATAGAGTGATGCAGTACGTACGAGTGATCACGGGGTTGTGAAGTCCCATAGAGTGATGCAGTACGGCATACTGGAGCAGAACATAGGAACGTTACGTGGCAGTTGCATAGTTACATACTACATAGCCGTAAAGCCGGGAAAGACGCGCACTCTCCTGGTGCGACTCGTCTCCTACGCTAAGCGAGAGGCCTTCTACAGCGCTCGGAAACACCTGCGTCAACCGCGGCCGTTTGAAGGTTCCACCGTGACGGCCGCTGTGGCAAGTAAGGTGTTTGTGACGGACAATCTCACGAGAGAGAACCAGTTTGTTCTCTACAAGGCACGCATGTATCGCAAGGAGGGGAAGATTTTCGCGGCATGGTCGGACGTCGGCAAGCTGAAGGTGCGCCTGAGGGAGAACAGCCCGACGACCGTGATTCGCTCCCTGAACGACCTGCTCAAACTCGTCGAGCGCAGACCTCAGCTAGAGCCGCCGGCAGCGACAGCGACCGACGGGGAAGGCTATCGACGCGTCACGCGAGCCGGCGGCAGGGCCAAGTAAGATGTGTACTGACCCCTGCCGCTGACCGGCCCCTGCCGCGGCCGCCACCACTCCCCTCTCCCTGCACAGTTACCTCCTGCTATGTATTCCGCACTCAGCACCGCTCCTGCTGCTCTGCCCTTCCTGTATTTCGCACCTGGTGCTACCCCTGCCTCAGTCTCTCCCGTCCCCCCGTGTTCTGTACCTGAAGCCGCCTGGCGCGGGTACCTCAGCTCTGGAGGCCGACAGCACGGCCGACCGACCGGCCCCCGGGACGCGACTTGGCGCTGCGCACCTGTGCCTCCCCGGCGCGCTGGCACCTGGCGCCGCGCCTGGCACCGGGGCCTCGGACCGCGGGAGCGGTCACGTGACCGGTCGGCCGGCCAGCGGTCGACCTTGACCCTGACACCCGAGGTCCACCTGACGCGGGTGATGGGTGCGTGGATGCCGCGGCCTCGTCAGCTCTCTCTCCACACCAGGTCGCTCCACACCGGGGCTCTCCACACCGGGTCGACGGTGGACGGGGGGGAGGTCGGGTTAGGTGCTTGCACTTTTAGGTACCAGCTTGCAATGCTGTCTGTTATGCTATATATGCTTGTGTTTTTGTATTGTATATATGTAAGTTAACACCGATCATTTTGTGGCGTGTCGAGAACGATTCGTTGCTGATTGTGTCATGTTTGTAATTGTGTCTTTTATTTCGTTGGTGATTGTGCCTTGTTCATCTGTTTATCTGTTTTTGTTTCTGACGGATGTACACACTGTCCGCAGTGCACTCGCCGGCGCCGTGAGTTACTCCCCTGAACCTGCTAGCTGTCATCGTCGCCGCTCCGCCGGGGGACGTGTCCGCCCGGGCCTGCGAATTCTCTCGGCCTCGCGCACGTCACGGACTGCCGGCCGGCCGCCGGCGCTGCCTGGGACTACTGCCCGTGTTACATCACCTAACATACCACCCCCAACTCCACCCAACCCCATCACCCCACCCCATCCCACAACCCCACCCAATCCCACCACCCCACCCAACACAGGACAGGCCACACCTCCCCCGCCCAACACAGGACAGGCCACACCTCCCCCGCTCATCACAAACTCTCAATGGTCACAGCTTGGCTCATACAAAACCACGCAAACACTACTGATAATGCACGGTATCGAAACAAATCCAGGCCCACCAGAAACAAACCAGCTCACGATCGCTCATCTCAACATTAACAGCATCACCACAGTAAACAAGATAGACGAACTAGAACAATTAATCACGACAAACAACGTAAAAATATTAGCCTTAACTGAAACAAAATTAGACAGATCAGTAGCCGAAAGCCAGTACTCCATCAACGACTTCCACCCACCACTCACAAAGCACAGAACACGACACGGAGGAGGGGTGGCACTGTACGTGCACAAGTCATTACCCATCCAGAAATTATCGAATATTGAGATTGGGGATGAGGAGTGGGTCTGGGCAAAAATCAAAACACCAAATTTCACCCTACTTATCAGCTGCATTTATCTCCCACCGAACCTGCCTTCCGACAGATTGCAAACTTTCCTCGACACCTTCACTGAGGCTATCTGTCAGGCCCAAACTCACACACCCACAGCAATAGTCTCACTGGGCGATTTCAACACTGGCAACATTTACCTTGATCATCCTCTCCATCAGCACAGTGGTATCACACCATTTGACCACAAACTCAAAGACACGGCACATATGTTGACCTGCACCAAGTCATAGACCAGCCTACCCGAGTGACGCACAGTACCAGCAATTTGCGAGACCTCATTTTCATCAGCAACATCAACATAGTACAACACAGCGGTACACTATCATCATTTGCGCACCTAGACCACTTCCCGATCTTTGCTGTACTGGATTTAGCACCACCTACACAAAACACCGACGAACAACGTATCACTATGTGGACTACCAAAAAATGGACGCTGCACTTTTGACCAGACTACTTCTCGACGCTGACTGGACAAGTATCGTGGACAAAGACATAGACACAGCAACATCCGAATTCATCGCCACCCTGCACGACGCGGCGTCTGCCGCAATCCCCAAAACACACATGAGACGGAAACGCAACGATAAATATTGGATCACGACTGAACTAAAACGAAACATACGGAAGCGAGACCGACTGTTCAAACTTGCAAAAGAAACACAAACTGACTCAAATTGGGCCAGGTGGCGATACCAACGTAATTTTGTTAGCTCGACGAACAGACGGTTAAAAACGAACATCTGCACAGACAAGTAGAAAAATTACTAGCTCAGAAACAAAACCCTCACAAATATCACAAAACACTTCGCGCCATCGCCGGCCGAGCACGCGACGACACTCCCACCACTGCTAGGACTTGACGGTGACGTAGTGACTGACGACCTAGACAAAGCGACACTTCTCATCGACCATTTTGCTGCACAATCCACACTTCACATACCCGACACGCATGTCCCACCACCTAGCATGGCAAACACACCACCGGTACCCACACTCGAACAAATCACAACCAACGAACACGAAGTACTCCAAATCCTAAACTCACTAGACGCCAACAAATCAACCGGACCAGATGGCCTCCCTGTAAAATTACTCAAACTCACGGCACTCATAATCGCAAAGCCATTGTCACAATTGTTCAACAAATCACTCTCCCTCGGAATTTACCCAAGCAATTTCAAGGCAGCTAATGTTAAACCTATATTCAAAAACAAAGGTTCGCCCTCTGACCCTACATGCTACCGACCAATCAGCATTCTTTCAGCTCTCTCAAAGGTATTTGAAAAGCTTGTGTACAAAAACATTACGGCCACATTACTACCCACGCCCTTCTGACAGAGAAACAAAGCGGCTATCGAAGGCACCATAGCACTGAACTACAGCTTCATTATTTAGCCCATAATTTATACGAATCTTTAGACTCTGGCCGCGATTTCACCGCTATCTATTTAGATATTTCAAAATATTTCGACAAAATTTGGCACAGGGGCTTATTACACAAATGCGAAAACGAATTCGGGATTTCAGGAAGACTTCTCAACTGGTTAAAATCCTACTTGAGCGACAGAACACAACGAGTACACATTCGAAATAAATTTTCCGTCCCACGTAAAATTAATGCCGGCTGTCCGCAAGGATCTGTTCTTGGACCATTGCTGGCTTTAATCTACCTAGACGGACTTTCGAATCGCACGCACGACATATTATTTTTTTTTGCAGACGATACCTCAGTATATGCCTCTCACACAGCAACGAACCTACTAACTACCCAACACACATTACAGCACGACTTGGACGAAATTCATAAATATGGTCAGGAGTGGGCCATTACATTCAACGCTGCCAAAACCATCCAACAAACATTTTCCCACAAAAGCCAACACCAACCACCAACACTTACATTTGGAGATGTCCCAATACCCATAAACGAAACACATAAGCACCTTGGCATGACTTTTTCAAAGGATCTCCGTTTCCATGAACATGTGAACGAAATATTAAATAAAGTCAATAAAACACTCAGTCCACTGTACGCTATTGCACAGCACCTTCCCCGACACGTTCTCGATCAAATATATAAAACATACATCAGACCGCACTTCGACTACTGTGACACCATCTACGACGGACATATCACAATTCAAGACGCGACAAGACTGGAGACTGCAAAACAGAGCAGCTAGACTGACGACTGGGACGCTCTTTAGAACATCATCCGACAAATTACGAATCGAGCTGGGATGGGACAAGCTGACCACGAGACGACACATTCACCGCCTAACACTCTACCACAAATTAACTGCACCCGAACGTCACAACACACCCAGCTACATTACCGCCATCATGCCACATTCACGCGAACACGACACGAATAGGACACTAAGAAACGCAAACCATTACACCCTAGTTCAAACTCGCACTACGTCACAGCAGCGCTCCTTCTTCACTCTCACCGGAAACCAATGGAACCAATTACCAGAAGCCACGAAACAGCTCCCTCCCGACTTCAAAAAACAGATTACACAGCAGTTAGGTATACCCAAGCCCCCCTTATATTATTCACATGGAACTAAAGCAAGCAACATTCTCCACACCAGATTGAGAACTGATATGTCCCAACTAAACGCCCACATGTTCATAATTCAGAAGTCAGACTCCCCGGTATGTCCCTGCGGGCACCTACAAGAAAACACAACACACTTTATCTTTGCATGCCCGATATACACTTGTCATAGAAACGAATTGATTAGCAACATATCCCAGAGTCTACACTACAATTTCACGCAGGAGTCCAGATCCATCCAATCACAAATCCTGTTGCACGGCACGAGTCTCAGTAGCGGCGGCGGCCGCGCGGTAGCCCGTCACTTCCAAAACTACTTGCAAAACTCTCACAGATTCACTGGTGTTTATTAAGTCGTAGTCCTGTGCAGGCTCTGGAGGGTCCGCTCCTCCGGCGGGGCGCGCGGTGTATGATCTGCTGCGCGCGATGACCGGTGATACGGCGGCGGTTGAGTTATTAGGTACCTGATGATATGTGTTAGAGTTGGCGCCTAGAGTCAGGCTCCCCAGCTTTTGCGCCAACTCTACCTTATGTATACCATATAAATATGTTATAAAACAATAAACATGTTGATGATGATGATAGCGACTCGGAAGGGAGGTGACCTGCTACAGAGTATCGTGGAAAGGCATGGAGGGACCCAAAGAGATCCTAGCCGGCCAGTCGGGGGGGGGGGGGGGGGGCGTGACTCACTGCCCAGCCGCCGCCGTCCGTCTCCTGGTCGCAGTAGACGAAGATAGGCTGCGACGCGTGGCGCGGTCGCACCTGGTAGATGGCCGACTTTCTGCCGGCCTCGCCGGACAGCAGCACGTCCGAGCAGTCCCGCGGCAACGCCTCGTCCTCTGCGGCCCCGACACATAGGGTGGCACAGTGGCAAACACGGCTCAGTGCAGCGCTCCGTATGGGACGGGTGGGGGGCAGAGGTATTGAGGAGGCTGCAGGGACAGCGCCGCATGTGAGTGGTTGTGACGTACTATTCGGGTTCCAAGTCGCACGCTGTTGACAATGGATCGGGCGTCGGGGTCGTCTTTCTGGTCTGTCTGCCAGTTGACATCGGCTCTTGAAGGGACACCGTCGGCTCTGAAAGGGCCACCGTCTGCTCTGAAAGGGCCACCGTCTGCTCTGAAAGGGCCATCGTCGGCTCTGAAAGGGCCACCATCTGCTCTGAAAAGGCCATCGTCGGCTCTGGAAGGGACATCGTCGGCTCTGGAAGGGACACCGTCGGCTCTGAAAGGGCCATCATCGGCTCTGAAAGGGACACCGTCTGCTCTGAAAAGGCCATCGTCGGCTCTGGAAGGGAAGCCGTTAGATCTAAAAGGGTCACCATGCCAGGTCGCTCCTGACGTGGCCCATACCCCCGATTAGAGCCGACCCCTCGGTCGGCCGCGGGCCGAGGGGACGTGGCCGACGGCGCCCTCACCTTTGGAGACGGGACCGGCCGAGACCTGCTTGTGCTGATCCAGATAGGTGCGCATCTCGGACAGATTGCTGGCCAGCGACACCTTGGTGGCGAACTCCTCAGAGCGCTCGGTCAGCTCGCTGTGAAGAGGCACGGGCCGGCGTTAGCAGCGGGGTGGTAGCACTTGTGTACTTCTGCTGTGGTGCGGACATAGCGTGCTGGCAGGGGCCGGCGTTAGCAGCGGGGTGGTAGCACTTGTGTACTTCTGCTGTGGTGCGGACATAGCGTGCTGGCAGGGGCCGGCGTTAGCAGCGGGGTGGTAGCACTTGTGTACTTCTGCTGCGGTGCGGACATAGCGTGCTGGCAGGGGCCGGCGTTAGCAGCGGGGTGGTAGCACTTGTGTACTTCTGCTGCGGTGCGGACATAGCGTGCTGGCAGGGGCCGGCGTTAGCAGCGGGGTGGTAGCACTTGTGTACTTCTGCTGTGGTGCGGACATAGCGTGCTGGCAGGGGCCGGCGTTAGCAGCGGGGTGGTAGCACTTGTGTACTTCTGCTGTGGTGCGGACATAGCGTGCTGGCAGGGGCCGGCGTTAGCAGCGGGGTGGTAGCACTTGTGTACTTCTGCTGTGGTGCGGACATAGCGTGCTGGCTGTCCAGTGTATGCACAATGCACATGTGTGATGGCATAGGATGGGACAGATGCGGGTGATAAGTGACGCGTTTGTCTCGGTGGTGGACAGGAGAACACGGGAGACAGTGTTTAGAAAACAGAATCCTGTTAACCCGACCCACATTAAGCAAATGTCCAGCGAGGCAGCTGACGTCTGTTTGTCTGCAAACGGAGCAGTAATTGAACGTCGAAATGGGTATTGAGCCGTTTCTTTATACGTGAGATGGGCGAGGGTTAATCTGCTGCGGTCTGCAGAACAGGACGGAGCGGGGGACCTGACTCGGTTCACCAGAACTGAGTCACCGGTCTGCAGCTGAGCCAACCCAGACCAGTGCAGCCAGTTCCAGTTTATCATAATGAGACCCGCTCTCTGATCACATCATACCATACCGGGAAGTGACTTCCCTGCCAGTGGCGGATCTACGTTAGGGCAAAACAGGCAATTGTTCCCACCCCGAAACGAAAACGAAAAATCGGTAGGCAAACGTATGTTTCCCCCCCCCCCCCCCCCCAAAAAAAAAACGGTCCGGGAGGTTGTGATTTTGTTCCAGGAAGCCGTGATTTACACCACCTCTTCCCCCGATCAACAATTTTTTGCTGAAGGCGGGCCTCTTCCGTCCCTCAACAAGTGTATTTTCTTTGATGCCCCCAGCCCGCTCAACAACTCTTCGCCCTGACGACCCGACGACACCCCCTCCCCCGCTGAACAACTTCCCGAAACGGAGCGAAATCCCAACCCCCCCCCCCCCCCCCTAAAAAAATGAAACCTAGACCGGCCACTGCCCCCTGGTATACGCTGTGGCAGCGAATCGGACACTCAACGTTGTCCCTTGTCATCTTCCATATAAAACCTAGATCGGCCACTGCCCCCTGGTATACGCTGTGGCAGCAATCGGACACTCAACGTTGTCCCTTGTCATCTTCCATATAAATGTAAAGGGAAGTGGGTAATCCGCCTGTCCAAATGTTGTTACGTTTGATTTGTCATACTAATAAGCAATATTATATATATATATATATATATATATATATATATATATATATATATATATATATATATATTGTCCACCCGTGTAGCTCAGTCGGGAGAACGCTGGGCTTACGATCTAACTCGCCCTGGCAAGGTGAGTTCGAGCCGCTTCGACCCTTGCTATTTTCCTATTTGCTCCTGGCGGGGATGACCTGCGGCCGGTGGCAGCGGCCGCGTTCAAGATCAGATTGAAGCCTCTGAACACGTTACCTGGTGCGGTTCTGTACGTCCCGTTACCTGGTGCGGTTCTTTCTGTACGTCCCGTTACCTGGTGCGGCTCTGTACGTCTCGTTACCTGGTTCGGATCTGTACGTCCCGTTACCTGGTGCGGATCTGTACGTCCCGTTACCTGGTTCGGTTATGTACGTCCCGTTACCTGGTGCGGATATGTATGTCCCGTTACCTGGCTCAGTTCTGTACGTCCCGTTACCTGGTGCGGATATGTATGTCCCGTTACCTGGTGCGGTTCTGTACGTCCCGTTACCTGGTGCGGTTCTACACGTCCCGTTACCTGGTGCGGTTCTTTCTGTACGTCCCGTTACCTGGTGCGGTTATGTACGTCCCGTTACCTGGTTCGGATCTGTACGTCCCGTTACCTGGTGCGGTTCTGTACGTCCCGTTACCTGGTGCGGTTCTTTCTGTACGTCCCGTTACCTGGTGCGGATCTGTACGTCCCGTTACCTGGTGCGGATCTGTACGTCCCGTTACCTGGTGCGGATCTGTACGTCCCGTTACCTGGTTCGGTTCTGTACGTCCCGTTACCTGGTGCGGTTCTGTACGTCCCGTTACCTGGTGCGGTTCTTTCTGTACGTCCCGTTACCTGGTGCGGATCTGTACGTCCCGTTACCTGGTGCGGATCTGTACGTCCCGTTACCTGGTGCGGTTCTGTACGTCCCGTTACCTGGTTCGGATATGTACGTCCCGTTACCTGGTGCGGTTCTGTACGTCCCGTTACCTGGTTCGGATCTGTACGTCCCGTTACCTGGTGCGGTTCTGTACGTCCCGTTACCTGGTGCGGTTGTCGATGGTGCGTACGTTGCTGTCCAGTCGGCGCTGGCCGCCCTTAAGCAGCTCCGTGTTGACCACCAGCTGGCCCAGCTTCTTGCCGAGCCCGGCCACGCTGCGGGCCAGCTCGGCCGGCTGTTGGGCCGCCTCGCCGCTAGATGGCAGTAGCGCCGCCTGCTCCCGCAGCGTCCGCTGGGCGCCCTGCACGTCGGTCATTACCGTCTCCAGCATGGTGGCCATCTGGAACACGATGACGGGCAACTGAGGTCGGAGGAAAGCTGGCCCGGAGGCCGCGGCACAGAGTTCGTCTGCTGGCAGTGTTTGTTAAAGAGGTCTGGGCTGGTTTTGCTGTTAGTCCCATGGCTGTATTTTATTGCTGGGTTATACCGGTTTTTAGTCAACGTTGCGGATACAACGGAATTGGCAGGGTCGCTTGTACTCTAGGTCGGCTGAGGTTCAGGTAATTTGCATAGTTCTCGTCTGCTGCGGCTGGATAGTATGAAGTTTACACCGCCTTCACCCCGTTGACCTTTCAGTCCCTTCCGCAATAGCTGATTGCCGGAGCTTGGAGCGTAAAATTCGGCTAAACCCCGTCATCAGATCGGAGCCTGACGTAACCCAAGCCGCTTAATGTTGCCAAATATTTACCTTCATTTGCGCACATTTCATATCTCAGTTATTTGGGAATGCAGTTAGCGGTAGCTTTTAGCCATTTGATGGCAATGCAGCGAGCTATTGCAATGTTCTCATTAGATGTTAGCTATGTGATGCTAATAGCGCTGGAGGCCATTACAGCTCTTCCGTATGCGATGACTCGATGAGTGCTCGGCTCTGCGCGAATGGCTTCCCCTTATACGGTACATTGAGTTAATTATATCACGATGTACACGACACGATAGGAGTGTCTCCTTTCTGTCGCGGGGCGGAGCTGAGCCCCCCCCCCCCCCCCCCCCCCCCCCCTCTGTACGCGGAATGCCCCCCCGTGCCGTGAGTGGGGCTGTTTTTGTGACTGCCAAACACGGCGTATCGGTAGCGATAAACATGTCTCTCGGCGCTGATCTGCGACGTTTGCGCGGCTGTCGGAGGACGAGAGCGGCGCTTTGGCGCGATGACGGAATCGCTCAAGAGTCCGTCTGCTGAGCAGGAACGTTCGTTTGAACACCCGACCTGACCTAGTTTCAATGCGGATCGTGCAAAATGGAAGTTGTAGCAGTGGAGGCTATGCAGCTGTGTGGGCAAGTTCAGAACGAGACTGAGTGTTGTGGTTTGTTTTGTAAACGGGCTCCGGGTGTAGATCGGCTGGTAGTGAGGCGGGATAGGTCTGCCGCTGGTCCGTCTAGTCACTGTAGATCGGCTGGTAGTGAGATCATAGGTCTGCCGCTGGTCCGTCTAGTCACTGTAGATCGGTTGGTAGTGAGGCGGGATAGGTCTGCTGCTGGTCCGTCTAGTCACTGTAGATCGGTTGGTAGTGAGGCGGGATAGGTCTGCCGCTGGTCCGTCTAGTCACTGTAGATCGGCTGGTAGTGAGGCGGGATAGGTCTGCTGCTGGTCCGTCTAGTCACTGTAGATCGGCTGGTAGTGAGGTCATAGGTCTGCCGCTGGTCCGTCTAGTCACTGTAGATCGGTTGGTAGTGAGGTCATAGGTCTGCCGCTGGTCCGTCTAGTCACTGTAGATCGGCTGGTAGTGAGGCGGGATAGGTATGCTGCTGGTCCGTCTAGTCACTGTAGATCGGCTGGTAGTGAGGCCATAGGTCTGCCGCTGATCCGTCTAGTCACTGTAGATCGGCTGGTAGTGAGGCGGGATAGGTCTGCCGCTGGTCCGTCTAGTCACTGTAGATCGGTTGGTAGTGAGGCGGGATAGGTATGCTGCTGGTCCGTCTAGTCACTGTAGATCGGCTGGTAGTGAGGTCATAGGTCTGCCGCTGGTCCGTCTAGTCACTGTAGATCGGTTGGTAGTGAGGTCATAGGTCTGCCGCTGGTCCGTCTAGTCACTGTAGATCGGCTGGTAGTGAGGCGGGATAGGTATGCTGCTGGTCCGTCTAGTCACTGTAGATCGGCTGGTAGTGAGGCCATAGGTCTGCCGCTGGTCCGTCTAGTCACTGTAGATCGGCTGGTAGTGAGATCATAGGTCTGCCTCTGGTCCGTCTAGTCACTGTAGATCGGCTGGTAGTGAGGTCATAGGTCTGCCGCTGGTCCGTCTAGTCACTGTAGATCGGCTGGTAGTGAGGTCATAGGTCTGCCGCTGGTCCGTCTAGTCACTGTAGATCGGCTGGTAGTGAGGTCATAGGTCTGCCTCTGGTCCGTCTAGTCACTGTAGATCGGCTGGTAGTGAGGTCATAGGTCTGCCGCTGGTCCGTCTAGTCACTGTAGATCGGCTGGTAGTGAGATCATAGGTCTGCCTCTGGTCCGTCTAGTCACTGTAGATCGGCTGGTAGTGAGGTCATAGGTCTGCCTCTGGTCCGTCTAGTCACTGTAGATCGGCTGGTAGTGAGATCATAGGTCTGCCTCTGGTCCGTCTAGTCACTGTAGATCGGCTGGTAGTGAGGTCATAGGTCTGCCTCTGGTCCGTCTAGTCACTGTAGATCGGCTGGTAGTGAGATCATAGGTCTGCCTCTGGTCCGTCTAGTCACTGTAGATCGGCTGGTAGTGAGGCGGGATAGGTCTGCTGCTGGTCCGTCTAGTCAATGTAGGTCGGTTGGTAGTGAGGCGAGATAGGTCTGCTGCTGGTCCGTCTAGTCACTGTAGATCAGCTGGTAGTGAGGTCATAGGTCTGCCGCTGGTCCGTCTAGTCACTGTAGATCGGTTGGTATTGAGGCGGGATAGGTCTGCTGCTGGTCCGTCTAGTCACTGTAGATCGGGGTTGGTATTGAGGCGGGATAGGTATGCTGCTTGTCCGTCTAGTCACTGTAGATCGGCTGGTAGTGAGGTCATAGGTCTGCCGCTGGTCCGTCTAGTCACTGTAGATCGGTTGGTATTGAGGCGGGATATGTCTGCCGCTGGTCCGTCTAGTCACTGTAGATCGGCGGGTAGTGAGGCGGGATAGGTCTGCTGCTGGTCCGTCTAGTCACTGTAGATCGGTTGGTAGTGAGGCGGGATAGGTATGCTGCTGGTCCGTCTAGTCACTGTAGATCGGTTGGTAGTGAGGCGGGATAGGTCTGCCGCTGGTCCGTCTAGTCACTGTAGATCGGTTGGTAGTGAGGCGGGATAGGTCTGCCGCTGGTCCGTCTAGTCACGCCAGCCAGTCACCCCTCCTATGAGCAGCCTTACAGCTCCTGCAGCAGGGCCGGCGGAAGAGGGGGGGGGGGGAGGGCAGCTGCCCCCACACCCAAGAAGTTGTTTTTGTTGGGGTGGGGGGAAAACATATTATTTTCCACTCCATAAATTTGTAAGAGAAGCTCTCCAAGAAGTTAGTTCTATTTTTTTCTTTTTTACTGAACAAAAATGGCCGAGGGCCCTGAGGTGCCCCCAGCCAGCCTGAGGGGACCCTCTAAGGCCGACAGAAGGCCCTCAGTCGGCCTGAGGGGACCTCGGTAGGCCTGAGGGGACCTCGATAGGCCTGCGACTTCAACATGGACCTGTCCGACGGTTTTGCGACCATTTAGAGGCCCTGCAAAATATAGTGGCCTAAATCTGAGGAGATACCATTTCGCGCCATTTTCCCCTTTTTTGTTGGGGGAGGGAGGAGGGCTTTGGCCGTGGGTGGGGCCCTTTGGCCGAGGGGCCCCTGGGTTTATTTGCCCCCCCCCCCATCCGAAAATACCTTCCGCCGCCACTGTCCTGCATTGCCAGGTCCAAGGCAGATCATAACCCTCTGTCCCGCCGGCAGCGGAGGCAGATCATAACCCTCTGTCCCGCCCGCAGCGGAGTGCCCCGCTCATCCGACCCAGGTCGAGCTGCAGGTTATCATCACCTACCCGACCCAGGTCGAGCTGCAGGTTATCACCTACCCGACCCAGGTCGAGCTGCAGGTTATCACCTACCCGACCCAGGCTGAGCTGCAGGTTATCACCTACCCGTCCCAGGTCAAGCTGCAGGTTATCACCTACCCGACCCAGGTCGAGCTGCAGGTTAGCACTTACCCGTCCCAGGTTGAGCTGCAGGTTATCACCTACCCGACCCAGGTCGAGCTGCAGGTTATCACCTACCCGACCCAGGTCGAGCTGCAGGTTAGCATCACCTACCCGACCCAGGTCGAGCTGCAGGTTATCACCTACCCGACCCAGGTCGAGCTGCAGGTTAGCATCACCTACCCGTCCCAGGTCGAGCTGCAGGTTATCATCACCTACCCGACCCAGGTCAAACTGCAGGTTATCACTTACCCGTCCCAGGTTGGGCTGCAGGTTATCACTTACCCGACCCAGGTCAAGCTGCAGGTTAGCATCACCTACCCGTTCCAGGTCGAGCTGCAGGTTATCATCACCTACCCGACCCAGGTCGAGCTGCAGGTTATCATCACCTACCCGACCCAGGTCAAGCTGCAGGTTATCATCACCTACCCGACCCAGGTCGAGCTGCAGGTTATCATCACCTACCCGACCCAGGTCGAGCTGCAGGTCATCACCTACCCGTCCCAGGTTGAGCTGCAGGTTATCACTTACCCGTCCCAGGTTGAGCTGCAGGTTATCACCTACCCGTCCCAGGTTGAGCTGCAGGTTATCACCTACCCGACCCAGGTCAAGCTGCAGGTCATCACTTATCCGACCCAGGTCAAGCTGCAGGTTATCACCTACCCGTCCCAGGCTGAGCTGCAGGTTATCACCTACCCGACCCAGGTCAAGCTGCAGGTTATCACCTACCCGACCCAGGCTGAGCTGCAGGTTATCACCTACCCGTCCCAGGTTGAGCTGCAGGTTATCACCTACCCGACCCAGGCTGAGCTGCAGGTTATCACCTACCCGACCCAGGTCGAGCTGCAGGTTAGCATCACCTACCCGACCCAGGCTGAGCTGCAGGTTATCACCTACCCGACCCAGGCTGAGCTGCAGGTTATCACCTACCCGACCCAGGTTGAGCTGCAGGTTATCACCTACCCGACCCAGGCTGAGCTGCAGGTTATCACTTACCCGACCCAGGTCGAGCTGCAGGTTATCACTTATCCATCCCAGGTTGAGCTGCAGCTTATTAACCCACCATTGACCGGGGGGGGGGGATATTTGCCCCCCCCCCCTGTCGAGTATTCGCGATAGCTTACAAACCGTTCAAGATATCAACATGAAACTGTCAGTACCTTCTTCCACATAAATTCTACGTCGGCTAAAAAAATGTCAAGCTATTTCGTCGATTTGTTTTTTAGATATACCCCGTTTTGTGACGTCACTTTACGCGAATTTTGCGATAAAATCATCCAAACTTTAAGCAGCTGTAAAACGGCGACATTTTAATATAAATAAAACAAACAAAACAAAAAACGAAAAGATATAAAATTGAATGTTCTATCAAACTGCTATCGAAATTGTGATTTTTGGGGTTTTTGACCCCAAAATACAAATAAAAACGTTTTTTGGGAAAATGTCCCCAAAATCAAATTTTCAAACATTTTCAAAAACCGGAATATATGTTAGAGAACCACATATGGACAATACCCAAACAAAATTGTAAAGCAATATCTTGATTTTTGACTGACTTATGGCTCCCTACGTATGAGTAACTCATGACTTCATATTTTGAAATTGCTTCTTTTTTTGCTTTTATTGACCAGAGCCAGACAAATAAATGTCAGCACTGTATTTCTGAGACAAAACTGGTCTAGATGCATGTTTGATTTTATTTAGATTTTTCAATTTTAAATGTTGGCCATATGGGACCTGAACTTAACCTGAGCTCGACACTAACTTCACTTAACCCTATTTGTAACAGGGAGGGGGGGATTCCGCCCCCTCGTGGTTTTCCCAGATATCTCCCGAACGGCTAGGACCAGACCCATGAAATTTGGGGACTTTTCCTAGAATTGAATTCCGCATACGGAGTCAAAGTTTTGCGTTCTTAACCTGAACAGAGGCGGTTCCAGGGCACGTTTTTGGTAGGGTTCTGCGGCGACATTTGGCGATAATACGGAAATGTGATCTTCACAGTTTCTTCCTAACTGCCTCAAGTATGAAGGAGTTGCATCGGTTTACGGTGATTGCAACAAGTGCTAAAAATTAGTTAATGTTAATGAAATAACATAAAAATTGCATGGCAGAGGCGGTTTCAGGGGCTTGTAAAGGGGTTCCAGGAAGTATTCAATGCTTGGCGGGAAGCCAATAGAGCGATGTAAGGGGCATTTATAGCTATCAAGATGTAAAAGATAGCTTCTCCTTCCATGATTTGCATAATGTATTACATATAGAGTTGCAGGGGCGTGTTAAGGCACATACAAGGGGGTGACTGGCATGGTGATGAAGATATGCTAGCGATTACAGCACAATAGACGGTTAGTTTATAATTCTATATGCACATATGATGTCAGGAGAGGAAATTAAGTCATTATTTTGCAGAGGCGCGCTCAGGAATGGAAGAAAAGGGGTCATATTATTGCAAGGAAACTAAGATGCATGGGCCTACAATGACATAACATACTGCAGTTTTGGGATTAAACATCCACCACAGGGTACTCTACGAACGATTATAAGATAATAGGCGAGTCCAGGTAGGGTAAAAAGGGGGGTAAGCAATGTGAATTGAAGTTGTAGGTGAAATAGTCACTGTTGACTAGCTAGTATCATAATAGCGGATACTATACCTATCAAAAGGTCTTGCGCCTCCCCAGTTTGGATCCTGGATACGCCTATGATGAAGTACAACATGCAAAAAGGAACTATCTACGATCAGTAACTTATTTATAGTGCTGGGTAGCAACTTGCCTGCGGTTACTATTTTTTTCCTATTTGACCTCCCTTTTTCACTGACCTGGTACCGCCTATGGCAAAAACAAAATGTTTAATAACTGTTTGTGTCTAATGTCACAATAACACGCCATTTCATTTATCAAAAAACAACATAAAAAAATGGTTTTATTACGCATTTACTTCACCCCCATATTGAGTGACCTGCACACGCCTATGATTTTTGAATTTTAAAAAGTCATCACATATTAACCCGCACACTGCAGGGGGTTCATTTCCGCCCCCCTCAGGTTTTTTTTGCAGATAGCGAAAAACGGCGGCGCGCAGCGCCGCCGGGTCTTGGCACACCTGTCAGGACATCAATTGCGCACACTTTGAAACAAAAAATAACCTCGGGTCATCTCAGGTCAGGTCACCAGACTAGGTCAAGTGACCCCACCTCCCAAAATGTTTGCAGTTGTGCCAAAGCCAGAGTTTCTCATCGATCAGTTCGAAACTTCAGGATGTCATGAGGGCATAAGTACTAACAATTCGTATATCTCGGAATTTTGATATCGGTGACCTAAGGTCAGGTCAATTTCGTAACCTCCCTAAGTCAATGGTCGTTTAAGTCAATGGGGAAATATACAAATGCTTCCTATATCAAGGATATGCATGATATTAGTCCAATTTCTTCTGGATCATGTTACTATAGGATATTCTTGATGATCCAAGTGTAAGTTTTGTTCAGTGACCCCTATGGAGTCATTTGAGGTCCTCCTGAGGTCACCATCACTTTTGTATCAATAACTCCCGACTTAATGAAGATAGAGAAGTAAAACAGACAGCAATGTGTTTGTCTCGTCGAGACACGTCTTCCCATATGCAACATGCCCTACTTGGGTCACCACTTGACCTTGACCTGAGGTCAAATTTTTAAGTTGACTTAACAAGGTTACCATGTATATCATCCGAAGTGCGTTGAAGAGATAAACACAATGGCTTAAACATTTTCCCGTTATCTTTATATTAAGTAAAAAGTTAATAGCGAGAAACGATTTTTGCAAAAAAGCAGCATTTTTTTCTTGTTTGACCTCTGGAGCCTCAAATATTGACCTAAGATCAAATTTGAGGACACCATGTCGTTTGCAAATTTCACTGGCTGGCGGTTGTTTTTTCCGTTTGTTTTTAACTAGCATAGTTTCCGAGATATATGGGAATTTCTGGAGCGAAGTCCTAAAACAGGAAAAACTGGAAAATTTGCCCTTTGATGACCTCTGGTGACTTCAATTTTGACCTGACCTAAAAAAAATACTGAAATAATTTCGATAGAACTTGTATCAAGCTATCAAATGCCGTTTTCCGTTTGTTACTACGTAGCGTAGTTTTCGAGATCTCACGGGGGGGGGGCGGAAATCAACCCCCCTGCAGTTCGTGTTCGGTGCAAACCCCCTGCAGTGCGCGGGTTAATTTCCAATTCTTTCTCTATCGATTCCCATTGGTTGCGTTAAAATCGGTGCATAAACATGACAGCTGTGTTGGATCACAAATACCTCTAAAATTTTAGTTTTTGCCCCCTGTTGCCCCCTATCAAAAATGTCGGATTTTTTTGATTTTTTAGAACTGTAGATCGTGTTGAGGGGAATATTATGCCGTTTGATTTGTGAAAATCGGACGGGTAGATCTCGAGATCTCCGGGGGGGAGGGGGCGGAATCCGCCCCCCCCCCCCCCCCTGTTACAAATAGGGGTAGCCAGGAGCCTGTTACAAATAGGGCTAAATGAGGTCAGCTGGTAAAATTACTATCACTATCGAATTATACGTGTAAAATAGCCCATAAAACATGTGTCGCATGACTTTCGAAAATCTCCTGTGCATAGTAACCTTTTGTGACCTCATCATATCATCATAACCAAGTTTATTAAACATAAAGTCCATGTAACATACAAAACATAAATCAGACAGGCGCAAAAGCAATGCTTAAATTAAAGCGCCAAGTCTAAATCATTAGAAAAAAGTTTTACTTAAACTGCGCCCGCCGCCACGGCACAGCTCACTGGACTGGAATTGGAAGTTGCCCAAGCACCCAAGCACCTCTCCGGAGATGTGAGGAATGAACACCTTTATTACCTGACCTTAACCTTTGCCAACAATCTCATTTTAGCTCATGCAGGATGTGTATAATACCTTTGGGAGCATTTTGGGTGGTCATGGTCGCAATCAAAGGCTTTGGATGGAAAGTATGGTCCATAATCTCAAATACCTCGATTTTGGCCTTTAAACCGACCTTGACCTGATATGTGACCTCAATTATAAAATTTCGAGTATGCTTTAGATGCGTCTCATTGAGAGCTTTCGAATGCCGCCTTGCGCGTCTCACTGCGATCATTGGTTCCGAAGATAACGAGGGGGCAATATCCCCCACCCGCCCTCGGTCAATGGCGTTCGGCTGAGACCCCGGTCAAGCGCGGATTAAAGGGAATGTTTCTCCTTTCTGGAAGTTGTCAAATATACGCCGCTTGTAGTGAAAAATATGAAGTAAGTGCTGCTGAAAACGATGGTGATATTTGTTTTCTCGAAAACCTTAACTTCTAAAAATTCAGTTTGTAATATTTGGTTTGATGACGTCATATTGAGCTATAGACCGCCGCTGATTGGCTGAAAAAGTGTCTTTCAGCCAATCAGCGGCTGCATCAGCCTGGAGTCATTTTGCGAATGGTAAATTAAATTGCTTAAAAACGGTAAGTTTGGGGGAAAATGACCTTAGTAATTTAGACATTTAAATAACGGCCCAAGATAATGGCTATCTCAGTTTAAAACTAATACATAGGTGAAATATTCCCTTTAAGACTGGCTCACCCGACCCAGGCCAGCTGCAGGTTGTTAAAAACTCGCTCACCCGTCCCAGGTCGAACTGCAGGTTGTCCATCTTGGTGTCCAGGTCCCGGAACTCGCTGCGGATGGCCGCCATGTCTTCCATGGCCACCACCTGGGCCTTGCGCTGGCTGCGGGGCAGAGGGCAGACAGGCGCGTCAGTGCGGTAGTCGCTGGCACTGCGTCTGACTCAATGTCGTGCGGAAAGGATGGTGTAGCTGCTGAGGCTATGCAGCTGTGCGGTCAAGTTCAGATCGAGACTGTTACCGTTTGTTTTGTAAGCGGATGCCGAGTGTGGATGTTGGTAGTGAGGCGGGACCAGTAGCAGCCCGGCTGGTGTGTGGCAGACGGCAGTCTCGGCGCCGGGGACTAACAGCCGGCGTACTGACACCGTCACCGGGTCTGGTGTGTGGCAGACGGCAGTCTCGGCGCCGGGGACTAACAGCCGGCGTACTGACACCGTCACCGGGTCTGGTGTGTGGCAGACGGCAGTCTCGGCGCCGGGGACTAACAGCCGGCGTACTGACACCGTCACCGGGTCTGGTGTGTGGCAGACGGCAGTCTCGGCGCCGGGGACTAACAGCCGGCGTACTGACACCGTCACCGGGGTCTGGTGTGTGGCAGACGGCAGTCTCGGCGCCGGGGACTAACAGCCGGCGTACTGACACCGTCACCGGGTCTGGTGTGTGGCAGACGGCAGTCTCGGCGCCGGGGACTAACAGCCGGCGTACTGACACCGTCACCGGGTCTGGTGTGTGGCAGACGGCAGTCTCGGCGCCGGGGACTAACAGCCGGCGTACTGACACCGTCACCGGGTCTGGTGGCCAGTGCGTTCGGCGGCGACGTGATGGCGAGATATGTGTCTGGGAAGTCGGCTTCGCTGATGGAATTGAGTTATACCCACTGATCTTGCCTGCTGTTACATGTGCTGGAGGCTGACTGACCTGTGCTGGACGGCTGACTGACCTGTGCTGGACGGCTGACTGACCTGTGCTGGACGGCTGACTGACCTGTGCTGGACGGCTGACTGACCTGTGCTGGACGGCTGACTGACCTGTGCTGGACGGCTGACTGACCTGTGCTGGACGGCTGACTGACCTGTGCTGGACGGCTGACTGACCTGTGCTGGACGGCTGACTGACCTGTGCTGGACGGCTGGCTGACCTGTGCTGGACGGCTCTGAGGTGGGTGGTGTGCTGCTGCTGCTGCGTCTCGCTGGCCACCAGCCGCTCCTCCAGCCGCTGCAGCAGCACGACCAGCATGTTGGGCGGCATCTGCCCGGCGCCGCCCACCCCTCCTCTGACCGGCACCGCCGCCGCCTGCTGCTCTGTCACCGACGCTGGAGTCTTCTCCTGTGCCAGCAGACGCGGGCCTGGGTACTGCTCCAGACCAGGGTACGCGTCAGCGGCAGCTGGCGACGCCCGGCCCCGGTACCCGGCCTGCTGCTGCTGCTGCTGCTGCTGTGTTCGCTGGTCAGGGTAGCCTGTCGGCTGCTGCGCGTGCTGGTCAGGGTAGCCAGCCGGCTGCTGCACGTGCTGGTCAGGGTAGCCAGTCGGCTGCTGCGCGTGCTGGTCAGGGTAGCCAGCCGGCTGCTGCGCGTGCTGGTCAGGGTAGCCAGTCGGCTGGTGAGCGGGCTGGTCGGCCCGACCCGGCCCTGTCCGGACGGCGTGGTCGGCCGTCACCGGCAACGGGCTCGGTACTGCGGTGGGTTGCTGATGCTGCTCGGGCTGTAGCTCGGCCGGCAGCGGCGGCCCGGCGGCCAGGTTGAGCTGCGCCGGCGGCGGCTGCTGGTCGTAATCGTCTATCTCGGGCGGCTGGTAGCGCTGGCGCTCGTCAGGCGGCAGCAGGCCGGGCAGGCTCGGCATCGGGCGCAGGTCCTGGAAGTCGGCGCTGGCGGTGGACGGCAGCGGCTTCTCCGCCGCGGCCGGCGCAGCTGGCGGTGGCGGTGGCTCGGTATCCGGCTCCGGCTCTGGCTCCGGCTCCGGCTGGTAGGCGCCCGGCGCGTCTGCCGCCAGAAGAGGCTCGTCGCGCTGCAGCTCCGGGAAGCTGGGCCGCAGCACGGCCGGGCCGTCACTGACCAGCGGCGGCGGCGACCGCGGCATCAGCGCCGGGCCGGGCCGCAGCTCGGGCCACTGCGGCGTCCACTTGGCCAGCGGTGAGGGCGGGGAGGCGCCGGGCAGCAGGGCTGGACCGGGCCGCACCGGCCGCCAGGTTGGGCTGAACGTGGGCATGTCCGGTGCCAGAGCAGGACTGGTGGCGATTGGTGACGCGCCGGGCATCAGCGGCGGGCCCGGCACCACTGGTGTGTGGCTGCCGGGCACCACGGCTGTTGGCCCGCCGGGCACCAGGGCGTTGCCACGTATCACGGCTGCAGGGCTGGCGGCGGGCTCGGCGGCCATGCCGGCCACGGGCTGGGAGTTGGCGGCCGGCGTCTGTGGCAGTGCGTGGTGCTGCGATCCGGCGTCGACGGAGAACCGACTCTGGCCAGGACAGGCAGCCACCGCACAACGGTAGCCGCGTCAATAGCCAACACGGATCGCAGCACGTGTCAGGGGCGCATGTGGCAACACAGCTCGGCATAGTGGCGCTTTTATCAGCAGCTCGCTAATTGAGCACTGCTGCCTGGCGTTTAGGTGGTGTCCTGTATATGTAATATCCATTCATCCAAGAAGATGGCTTCTATCTTGTTGATCGGCAGCGGAGGCGGAGGTATCTAAATGTTTTGTTGATGCAAAAACCGACAAATTATCTGTTTGCATCTGAGACAGATTCAGCATTGAAGCTTGAAAGGTATTGTTAAGGAACAATTATTTTCACATCTGATCGCGTATGTTGCTGCAACGGTACCCCATTTTGATTGCCACTGCTGTATTTTGTATACAAGTTGTCATCGGTTTATTGTGTCCAACTCACGCCATTTATCGGTTTATTCCGGCATATGGCTGGCAGCCAGCAGTGCCCGCTCCCTGCTCCATCGAGCGCTCTGCCCGACCCCAGAGTGCCCGTTCCCTGCTCCATCGAGCGCTCTGCCCGAGCCCAGAGTGCCCGTTCCCTGCTCCATCGAGCGCTCTGCCCGAGCCCAGCTCGTATTTGTCCTCACAGCGGGTGGCAAAAAGCATCCGGCTGTCAGCGTAGCTACATAAACACGTTCCAGCTGCAGTGGTTAACACCGGGCTGGGCTTCCGCTTACCTGCTCCATCCAGCGTGTGATCTGGTTCCAGTCGAGGTCCTCGTCCGGCTGCAGCACCAGCGTCAGGTCAGGGAATTCAGCTCCGGCCAGTGCGGCCAGCGCGGCCACGAGCAGCCACCGCGCCGCTGCCATCGCTGCGACTGGCGGCGGCGGCGGCGGCGGCGGCGGCGGCGGCGGCGGCGGCGGCGGCGGCGGCCCGCCTGCCTGCCTCCGTCTGACTCAGCGGCCTCCAGCTATCCAGGCGTCCCCGAGGGACCGCAACGCGGGCCCATGCAGACACGGACACAGCAGTTATCGTCTGTCGCTGCTGGACCCACTGGAAAGCATGGGTGGGCATCTGTCGACATCCCCAGCGGATGGGCGTCATACAGCCTAGTAACTGCGGCGCCCTTAAACCCAAATCATCATCATCATCATGACATCCACAGCCGACGTGTTTCATGTAGGCGAGTTCGTTCGAGGAACATTTGGGTTACCTGAGGATTGAGCATGTTAACATGTGTTAACTAAAACAGAATCAATACAAACCATAGCCTCAGCCCTCATATTATTTAATATATTAATCAGAAAACAAATAAAAGTGAGACAAGTGTTTCGGGCGTAGCCCATCCTCAGGTCTGAAAATTAAGACATTTGTGTTTGTAAGACATCATTTTAAAGTCCGCTAACACTTTGAACACCTCTTCCTCTTTGATAAATCATAAATGACTGTGTGTTAACTAAGGCAAAGTAAGTTTGCATTGAAACATTCAAACGGCAACGTATGCGAGTCTTTGTTAAAGTTACTTTTTGCTCATCAAACAATCTTTCCGTCTTACTGCCATGTCTTTTACCTCACCCACTTAAAGGAAATAGTTCACCTTCAACATGGGTTTTGAACTGAAATAGCAGTTTTGTAGCCCGTGTTGAGAAATCCTTATCTGGAACTTGTCTTGGCTGAAAAGACTCTCCAGCCGAAGATATTTAACTTTTTGGCGAAGGAATACGACGCATATATGATGTACCGTACCGTCCGAAAGTGCCAGCACTGCCACGCAGACCAATAACGCACACCATAAAATCAATAATTTACAACCTTCTGTCCTGAATTGGCGCGATGTAGGACCATTTTTAAACAGAAAAAGAAACTGTATTAAAAATATAATAAAGTCGTGTTCTGAAAAAAAATTCCGAAGGTGAACTATTTCCTTTAATTGTTTGAAACTTTGTGGACATGTTGCACTATGTGTAAAGTCATCGCATGAACATTTTTTCCCCTAAATTTTGGCCTTAGCCCTCGCCCTACGGGGACCTTTTATCACCTTCGCCCTACGGGAGGAGTCCTAAAAAGACCCCCCACCCACCTGTTAACTTCCAAACCAAGCAATATGGCGCAATGCGGTAAGAACCAGCATGTTGCCTGGCATGAGAGGAATATAACAGTATGTATGCGATTTTTAGGTTGCCGGTCAACGGGTGACCTTCCAGGTCAAGTGAATGACTTGAAATCGACCACGTCCAAAAATAGCGAGTGTACAGGGCGCTTAGTATAACTTCCGAACGGAGAGAGATAGAGAGACACCGTAAAAAGTGGCGTGATGCCTGTCATAAGGAAAATACAAAGGCATCCCATTTCGAGCATCTAGGTCAACTGGTGGCCTTTGGGGTCAGGTCAATGGCCCTTTGGGTTCTGACATGACCTTGACGAAAAGGTCATAGGTCTCGACATAAAAGTCGTATACACTTCAAATTTGTATAGGATACGTATAATTGTTGTAAACTCAGCTACTGAAAATGTCAGCAAGATGCGCCGCATGTGTAAAAAGTTATTCAAGAAAAACCTCAGGGGAGTCGTTTTAGAACCCCCGCGTAGGGCGAGAGTTAGGTCACTGAGCTAGAAGTCATTGAACTTTGACCTGACCCATTATATTCCAAAGTTCAAGGGCCTATAACTTTGCAAGTTTGTGTCCCAGTCTCACGAACCAAAATGCATGAAATAAGCAATGTGCCCATCTTTATTTTCCACATAAAACATTTAAGGTCAATGACATTTGACCTGATTTGACCTTGAACTGAAATATTAAAATTTGAATAGCAAAAATCACACCACCCCCGATTTTGCTCATTCTTACATATAACATTGCCCAACATATCCTCTACAAACTGGGGAAAAAATTGGCGTGGGCCATTCATAAGTTTAGAAGAAAACCGTACTTAAAATCGGTCCTGTCACGTGACCTGACCTGACCATAGAGTAGTGATTTCCATTATGTTTTTTATATGCTGATATGGGTCTCATCTGAAAGGCCGTAGGCTAACCAATCCATTCATAATGTTTTCAATTATATGGGACGTCAAATATGTCATGTGTGACCTGGACACGTGACCTGACTTGGCCTGGAGCATTGACTTCTCATATTACGTTACAGCATAGCCAATATGGGTATAGTTTGAAAGCTCAGCAGCTAACCAATGCATTCGTGATGTTTGCAAGCATGTGGGATGTCGCACAGGTTACGAGTGACCTTAATATGTGACTTGACTTGACCTGGAACACTGGCTTGTCCTAAGACATACAACATAGCCAATATCGGTATCGTTTGAAAGCCCAGCGGCTAGCCAATATATTCGTGATGTTTTCAAGCATGTGAGATATCATACAGGTAACGTGTGAGTGACGGTGTGACGTTCATACATGACATTGGTGAACCTGGAGTACTAGTTTCTCATGATTTGTTACAACACAATCGATATGGTCACATGTGACCTGTATGACATCCCAAATGCTTGAAAACATCATTGGTTAGTCAATGGACTTTCAAACAACACCCATGTTGGCTATGTTGTAACGTATTCAGTGGCGGCGGAAGAGGGGGGGGGGCAGTTGCCACCCCCAACTCAGCCGAGGGGCGCTTTGTGTTTGGCAGGGGCTGCTGGACTGAGATGGGGGCGCTCTGGACGCCTGAGAGGGGCGCTCTGGCCGCCTGAGAGGGGGCGCTCTGGCCGCCTGAGTGGGGGCGCTCTGGCCGCCTGAGAGGTGGCGCTCTGGCCGCCTGAGAGGTGGCGCTCTGGCCGCCTGAGAGGGGGCGCTCTGGCTGCGTGAAAGGGGCGCTCTTGTCGCCTGAGAGGGGGCGCTCTGGCCACCTGAGAAGGGCGCTCTGGGCGCCTGAGAGGGGCGTTCTGGCCGCCTGAGAGGGGCGCTCTGGCCGTCTGCGAGGGGGCGCTATGGCCGCCTGAGAGGGGGCACTCTGGCCGCCTGAGAGGGGCGCTCTGGCCGCTTGAGAGGGGGCGTTCTGGCCGCATGAGAGAGGGCCCTCTGGCTGCCTGAGAGGGGGCGCTCTAGCCGCCTGAGAGGGGGCGCTCTTGCCGCCTGAGGGGGGGGGGTGCTCTGGGCGCCTGAGAGGGGCGCTCTGTCCGCCTGAGAGGACTCTTTGGCCGCCTGAGGGGCGCTCTGGCCGCCTGTGTTTCAAGGCCTCATCTTACATGGATTTGAAAGGAAATAGTATCCGTTCACGAAAACATACTAATTTGGATGAAGCAATATGCCAAACGTTTATATTTGATAAACAAAAGCGTATACTTCAACAGACCATAATTTAGCAGACTAGGAAATCGTGAGGTGGAAGCAATGTCGATTGAACCCCTGGCGGATCTTTAGATAAAATATATTATTTAATGATCAGGAAAGCAAGAAAACATATTTCGTTGGACAAAACCGTTGTTTATATCTATCCGAAGTTAAAGTTGCATCCGATTCTATCCAGTTTATGAAACACTTGTTTATGTTCCACTTCAAATTTTCTGTGACGTTTCACACATTCCTATTTAAAAGCCAGGGTGAACCATAAAATATGTTACAAGCGCTTTGTGAAAAATAAAAGATTTGGATCCGTTGGAATAGTTTCGTTAGAACGTTTTTTTTTTGTCAGCGTTCGTTCGTGTTGGAACGTTTTGTATCCGTATATTTTTTGGATCCGTTAGAATGGTTTCGTTAGAACGTTTTTTGCAGCCTTCGTACGTGTTGTTGGAACGGCTTTTCTCCGTATATTTTGACAATGCAAGGGGCGGGGCAGTGGGGCCACATTTGAAAGCGTTCGTACGTGGATCCGTTGGAACGTTTTTTCTTCTGTCGGAACGTTTTTTCAGTGTTCGTACGTGTTGTTGGAACGTTTTTTCTCCGTATTTTTAATAATTACAAGGGGCGGGGCCGCGTAAATACATCGACAACTTATTTACGCCGTAGGGTTAGGTTTTATCTACGAGATGGTCTGGGAGTCCGGGGATGGCGACAGCTACCCCCCCCCCCCCCCCCCCCGCCCATCGGTAGG
Organism: Chirona hameri; assembly: GCA_036785665.1. Lineage (NCBI taxonomy): Eukaryota > Metazoa > Arthropoda > Thecostraca > Balanomorpha > Balanidae > Chirona > Chirona hameri. The sequence continues at coordinate 93,945 of JAXIVJ010001093.1, read as the reverse complement.
TCGCAGCGCAACGAGCGAATGCGAGCGAAGCGTTCTAAACGTGGGTCACTGTGGCCGTAATTGTTGTAAAGTATAGGTCAGGTTCGATTATGTTATAACAATTTTGTAATTAATTTGTTTTATTCCAATATTTTAATAACATCGAACCGATCGAAAATTAGCCTGCCTACGCATTGTTATTTATCATGAAGTCATATGCATTGTATATTTCATGCATTCTATCTTTTGCAAATATGTGGCAAACTTATATGAATAATCAACAAGCATTTGAAAAAAGTGCATTGAAATCGGCAGTTTAACTTGGCCCCGGACGGCGAACTATTTAGTGTTCACGACTTATTTTAACAAAGTTTGTCCCATCAATTTGCAACAAACAGGTATTTAATATATTACAATGCACACATGAAACATTTATCTAAACCGTGTATCCATAATCAATCAATAAACGTTTCAGAAAACCGTGATGCATTCCGCGGATTAACTTGGCCAAGGACGGCGACGTATTTAGTGTATGCGATTGGTTTCATTGACCAATCAGGGACGTTGTCACGCTTCTTGGAGCACTTACTTCATTGCTGGCCCTATGACTTGTTTACAAATAACATTCAAACCAGAGATAGTGATGGATTTTACTGTTCGTCACCATATGTTAGTACATTGTTTGTTTTTTTCATTTCCCATAATTTAATTTTGAAATAGAAAATGTTGTTATTTCACTTTTCAATTGAGGCACGATCAATTTGAAACCATACATGTGTCACATAAAAATGCAGATAAATAAATCAATTGGTGAATATTTCACTTTAATACATGTTATTGTTTGTATGTAGTTTGTCCCAGGGAAGCGCCATTTACTTTGTACATCTCCATTCAGCTGAACGTTCCTAAAACTATGCATACTGGGGTATAACCACGGTAAAACTATTGATTGTGTTACTCATTATTGGGACACAGGCAATGCGCACGTGTGCTCCCGTACCGTTTCATATTTCAAACCTGTTTTAGCTTTACCAGAGCGCGCCCGCTCGGTCATCGCCCAAAAACGCGTTTTCCTGGTATAATATTGTGGCCTAAATCCGAGGAGATGTCATTTTGCGCCATTTTTTGGGGGGAGGGGGCGCTTTGCCCGAGGGGACGCCCTGGGTTTCTTTGCCCCCCCCCCCCCCCCATCCGAAAATACCTTCCGCCGCCACTGAACGTATTATGATATTCCAGTCCTCCAGGTCAAGTCAGGTCACGTGTCAAGGTCACACATGACCTATTTGACATCCCACATAATCGAAAACATTATGAATAGATTGGTTAGCCTACGGCCTTTCAGATGAGACCCATATCGGCATATTTTTAAAACATAATGGAAATCACTACTCTAGGGTCAGGTCAGGTCACGTGACAGCGCCGATTTTAATTTCCGTTTTCTTCTAAACTTATGAATGGCCCACGCCATTTTGTTCCCAGTTTGTAGAGGACATGTTGGGCAGTACCACCCTACCACCCACCCAGTATCCACCCTACCCTGTTTGAGACCAGAGCCGACTCATGTGGGTGACTACCACTGCGCGTGGCGCGTGCCGCGTGAGGGGTGTTGCAAAGTGTTTTGTCGCAAAAACTCCGCAACGGCTGGGCTGATTGTGTGCAAATTTGGTGTGTGGTTAGGGACCCATCAGCCGCCGCTTTCCCACAAGTCAGGGGTGTGGTGCCTCTGCACGTGCGCACGTGCACACCTCTATGATATATCTCAGGAACGGCTGAGCCGATTGTGTTCCTGTATAACGCTCTGCCCTCGGAACTGTGTTCCTGTATAACGCTCTCAACTGCCCGGCAATAGCTCTGCCCTCGGAACTGACTGACAACTGCCCGGCAATAGCTCTGCCCTCGGAACTGACTGACAACTGCCCGGCAATAGCTCTGCCCTCGGAACTGACTGACAACTGCCCGGCAATAGCTCTGCCCTCGGAACTGACTCACAACTGCCCGGCAATAGCTCTGCCCTCGGAACTGACTGACAACTGCCCGGCAATAGCTCTGCCCTCGGAACTGACTGACAACTGCCTGGCAATAGCTCTGCCCTCGGAACTGACTCACAACTGCCCGGCAATAGCTCTGCCCTCGGAACTGACTGACAACTGCCCGGCAATAGCTCTGCCCTCGGAACTGACTGACAACTGCCCGGCAATAGCTCTGCCCTCGGAACTGACTGACAACTGCCCGGCAATAGCTCTGCCCTCGGAACTGACTGACAACTGCCCGGCAATAGCTCTGCCCTCGGAACTGACTGACAACTGCCCGGCAATAGCTCTGCCCTCGGAACTGACTGACAACTGCCCGGCAATAGCTCTGCCCTCGGAACTGACTGACAACTGCCCGGCAATAGCTCTGCCCTCGGAACTGACTGACAACTGCCCGGCAATAGCTCTGCCCTCGGAACTGACTGACAACTGCCCGGCAATAGCTCTGCCCTCGGAACTGACTGACAACTGCCCGGCAATAGCTCTGCCCTCGGAACTGACTGACAACTGCCCGGCAATAGCTCTGCCCTCGGAACTGACTGACAACTGCCCGGCAATAGCTCTGCCCTCGGAACTGACTGACAACTGCCCGGCAATAGCTCTGCCCTCGGAACTGACTGACAACTGCCCGGCAATAGCTCTGCCCTAGGAACTGACTGACAACTGCCCGGCAATAGCTCTGCCCTCGGAACTGACTGACAACTGCCCGGCAATAGCTCTGCCCTCGGAACTGACTGACAACTGCCCGGCAATAGCTCTGCCCTCGGAACTGACTGACAACTGCCCGGCAATAGCTCTGCCCTCGGAACTGACTGACAACTGCCCGGCAATAGCTCTGCCCTCGGAACTAACTGACAATTGCCCGGCAATAGCTCTGCCCTCGGAACTGACTGACAACTGCCCGGCAATAGCTCTGCCCTCGGAACTGACTGACAACTGCCCGGCAATAGCTCTGCCCTCGGAACTGACTCAACTGCCCGGCAATAGGGTTAATGGCGCTGTTAATAGGCATCTGATGACTCGGAACTGACTGACAACTGCCCGGCAATAGCTCTGCCCTCGGAACTGACTGACAACTGCCCGGCAATAGCTCTGCCCTCGGAACTGACTGACAACTGCCCGGCAATAGCTCTGCCCTCGGAACTGACTGACAACTGCCCGGCAATAGCTCTGCCCTCGGAACTGACTCAACTGCCCGGCAATAGCTCTGCCCTCGGAACTGACTCAACTGCCCGGCAATAGCTCTGCCCTCGGAACTGACTGACAACTGCCCGGCAATAGCTCTGCCCTCGGAACTGACTGACAACTGCCCGGCAATAGCTCTGCCCTCGGAACTGACTCAACTGCCCGGCAATAGCTCTGCCCTCGGAACTGACTGACAACTGCCCGGCAATAGCTCTGCCCTCGGAACTGACTGACAACTGCCCGGCAATAGCTCTGCCCTCGGAACTGACTCAACTGCCCGGCAATAGCTCTGCCCTCGGAACTGACTCAACTGCCCGGCAATAGGGTTAATGGCGCTGTTAATAGGCATCTGATGACTCGGAACTGACTCAACTGCCCGTCAATAGGTGTAATGGCGCTGTTAATAGGCATCTGATGACTTGGAACTGACTCAACTGCCCGGCAATAGGTGTAATGGCGCTGTTAATAGGCATCTGATGACTCGGAACTGACTCAACTGCCCGGCAATAGGTTTAATGGCGCTGTTAATAGGCATCTGATGACTCGGAACTGACTGACAACTGCCCGGCAATAGGGTTAATGGCGCTGTTAATAGGCATCTGATGACTCGGAACTGACTCAACTGCCCGTCAATAGGTGTAATGGCGCTGTTAATAGGCATCTGATGACTCGGAACTGACTCAACTGCCCGGCAATAGGTGTAATGGCGCTGTTAATAGGCATCTGATGACTCGGAACTGACTCAACTGCCCGGCAATAGGTGTAATGGCGCTGTTAATAGGCATCTGATGACTCGGAACTGACTCAACTGCCCGTTAATAGGTGTAATGGCGCTGTTAATAGGCATCTGATGACTCGGAACTGACTCAACTGCCCGTCAATAGGTGTAATGGCGCTGTTAATAGGCATCTGATGACTCGGAACTGACTCAACTGCCCAGCAATAGGTGTAATGGCGCTGTTAATAGGCATATGATGACTCGGAACTGACTGACAACTGCCCGTCAATAGGTGTAATGGCGCTGTTAATAGGCATCTGATGACTCGGAACTGACTCAACTGCCCGTCAATAGGTGTAATGGCGCTGTTAATAGGCATCTGATGACTCGGAACTGACTGACAACTGCCCGTCAATAGGTGTAATGGCGCTGTTAATAGGCATCTGATGACTCGGAACTGACTCAACTGCCCGGCAATAGGTGTAATGGCGCTGTTAATAGGCATCTGATGACTCGGAACTGACTCAACTGCCCGGCAATAGGTTTAATGGCGCTGTTAATAGGCATCTGATGACTCGGAACTGGCTCAACTGTCCGGCAATAGGGTTAATGGCGCTGTTAATAGGCATCTGATGACTCGGAACTGACTCAACTGCCCGTCAATAGGTGTAATGGCGCTGTTAATAGGCATCTGATGACTCGGAACTGACTCAACTGCCCGGCAATAGGGTTAATGGCGCTGTTAATAGGCATCTGATGACTCGGAACTGACTCAACTGCCCGTCAATAGGGTTAATGGCGCTGTTAATAGGCATCTGATGACTCGGAACTGACTCAACTGCCCGTCAATAGGTTTAATGGCGCTGTTAATAGGCATCTGATTACTCGGAACTGACTCAACTGCCCGTCAATAGGTTTAATGGCGCTGTTAATAGGCATCTGATGACTCGGAACTGACTCAACTGCCCGGCAATAGGTGTAATGGCGCTGTTAATAGGCATCTGATGACTCGGAACTGACTCAACTGCCCGGCAATAGGTGTAATGGCGCTGTTAATAGGCATCTGATGACTCGGAACTGACTCAACTGCCCGGCAATAGGTGTAATGGCGCTGTTAATAGGCATCTGATGACTCGGAACTGACTGAACTGCCCGTCAATAGGTTTAATGGCGCTGTTAATAGGCATCTGATGACTCGGTGACTCTTGTGAGACTGTGTGAATGTGAGTTATGTCTGTTGTCAATACCATGTTCACCTTTTTCATCTATTGACGCTGGGCATTATAGCCACGTCGCGTGTGGATCACCCAAAGACGTAAATACATACATACATACATGCATGTTCGAATTTGGTGTGTGGCTAGGGACCTCTCAGCCGCCGCTTTCCCCACAAGTCAGGGGTTGGGTGCCTCTGCACGTGCGCACGTGCGCACCTTTTTTGTATCTCAGCAACTACTCGCCCAATCTGGTTGAAATTCACTTCGCGCTCGCTCGTTCATCGCCGACTACGGCGCCTTACTGGTATGTAAGAATGAGCAAAATCAGAGGTGGCGTGATTTTTGCTATTCAAATTTTAATATTTCAGTTTAACGTCAAATCAGGTCAAAGGTCATTGACCTTAAATGTTCTATGCGAAAAATAAACTTGGGCCCATTACCTATTGCATGCATTTTGTTGCGTGAGACTGGGACACCAACTTGCGAAGTTATAAGCTCTTGAACTTTGGGATGTAATAGGGCCAGGTCAAACTTCAATGACCTCTAGCTCAGTGACCCCATGTCAAATTTCCAAATCAAAGCACCTGAGATGGTTATGCCCATACACCGACATGCATGCAAAGTTTGAAGCAAATGGGAAGGTGCTGTATTTTGGGGAACGATTTGACATGGAATGACTGTTGCCGTGACTGTTCTCTGAATTTAGCCCATGGAGACTTCAGTACTCGGCAGTACTCACTCTTTGTATCCCAGGAAGACATCAGTACTCCGCAGTACTCACTCCTTGTGATTGTTTCACGCTATATAAATGGATCTCCTGCATTTTATGGAATATTAGAGGGTGGTTGGTTCAAATAGTATGTTTTCGATGTACGATATTCGAAAGTAGAACTGACCGCTAAAGAAAAGCATCACATTGCAGCATTTAGATTTATATTTGTTTCCATGTGTCAGGTCGTGTCAAATTCGCCTTTACCGCTATCAATTGCGATAATGTCACCAGCTGCCATTGACTGTCTGGTTCTGGCGTTGACTGGCGGCCGGCCGGCGGGGTCTGGGTGTGTGAGCATTTTCGGCAAATGACTCCAGCAGATCACTGCGCAAAACGTCCAATCCTCGCTCCTGGAGCCGCTGTGGAAGACGCCTGCTCGCGCTGTCATATTCCATCAGCTGAGTTTGGATTTAAAACAGAGCATCGACAGCTCTGACAAGATGACAGATCGGCACCATTTGCCGCTGTCATGTCGATAATGAAATAATAACCTCAGCCTTTCCGTCCCGTTTCCGGAATTGACGCTATGAATCTTGGAATGCGTGTGTGTGTGTGTGTGTGTGTGTGTGTGTGTGTGTGTGTGTGTGTGTGTGTGTGTGTGTGTGTGTGTGTGTGTGTGTGTGTGTGTGTGTGTGTGTGCGTGTGTGCGTGCGTGCGTGCGTGCGTGCGTGCGTGCGTGCGTGCGTGCGTGCGTGCGTGCGTGCGTGCGTGCGTGCGTGCGTGCGTGCGTGCGTGCGTGCGTGCGTGCGTGCGTGCGTGCGTGCGTGCGTGCGTGCGTGCGTGCGTGCGTGCGTGCGTGCGTGTGTGTGTGTGTGTGTGTGTGTGTGTGTGTGTGTGTGTGTGTGTGTGTGTGTGTGTGTGTGTGTGTGTGTGTGTGTGTGAGAGAGAGTTATCCATGACAAATATGGAAACAATGATGACAGTAATTCAATTTATTCACACAAAGCTTTCGGTAACAAGTACCATGATCACTGTATACACTTGAGTGCAGGAATCCCAGGTCAACATCACAGATACAAACCGCCTACAAATTATACACAACATATTCATGTGAGTATGTCACAACGATCTCACCGCTAAACTAACCGCAGAGGAAGCCAATGTTATAAAACCATTTATGGATTAAGTGTTTCCCGAAAAAAGACATGAGCTGCCTATAAAAGTTTTCGTGTTTGCTTTTGTATATTCTTTTCTAGTATTCTAGTACCCTCCCAATCAGGTAAGTGGTTGCACTGATCTATTTGCAGAACAATAGCATTTGAAGTACGGTGAAGCCTAACATCACTTTTATGTTCCTTTATTCTAACTTTAACTCCCCTACCCGTTTCACCCACGTAACGTGTATTGCATCCATTACAAGGAATTTCGTACACTACACTCATCTGTGACGTATCGGACGTGTTCTTCGGTTTTCGTCCTTTATTTTGATTCCTGAATTCATGGAAACCTTTACGCCGGCCTTTTCAAGTGTTCTTGAAATAACGTTTGCCTTTTGGGAACTTGGGATGGATATCCATTTGTGTGCCTTTCTTCTTGGGACTGGCTTGTTTTGGTTTTGCTTTCTGTTTCTTATCCTGTATGCCTTTTCCTTTTGTTTGATCAAAAATCCTTTAAGGTATTTTAACTTTATGAATGCTTCATAGATATGTTAAATCTCATCGTTTAAGTATTCATTTTCGCAAATTCTAAAAGTTCTTTAAAAGAAGCCTATCACTATCCCACTATTCACTCGTGCGTTATGTCCAGAGTAAAAGTGGACATAATCCTCTTTGTTGGTGGGTTTTTTATGTACTTTAAATTTGAAGCAAGTTTCCGTGTTAACGATTCAAGTGCCTAAAAAGGGCATTTGACCGTTCTGTTCCATCTCAATCGTAAACTGGACTTTTTCATTCACACTGTTTAAATGTCTTAACTTTTCGTCTAAATCGGTAATTTATATTTATTTTTATATATATATATATATATATATATATATATATATATATATATATATATATATATATATATATATATATATATATATATATATATAATCATTAACAATGACCCCAGTTTCTTGCGTTTATCAGTTTGTAATGCACTTTTTCTATGGATACGCCTTGTGGCTCTATTTACCATGTGTATGTGTTATGAGTGTTGGTGTCAGTTGACCGGACGTGGCTTATTGCGGTGTGCCGGTGGTCGGTATAGTGGCACTGTGGTCTGTGCTCGGTGTGGTGCCGGTGGTCGGTATAGTGGCACTGTGGTCTGTGCTCGGTGTGGTGCCGGTGGTCGGTATAGTGGCACTGTGGTCTGTGCTCGGTGTGGTGCCGGTGGTCGGTATAGTGGCACTGTGGTCTGTGCTCGGTGTGGTGCCGGTGCCATGTCACTCGTCACCTCTGGCGCCGGGCCGCCCGCCCCCCGCCGCCACCGCCGGACTGCCCCGGGACGCTGCGGAGAACGGCAGCGGAATGCAGCGCCGCCGCCCGGTCAGTTTGGCTCCCCGCGGCTCCCCTGCCGCGCCGGCCGCCGCCGCCGCACAGTGCAGGGCCGATTGGCCCGTCTAGCGCGAGACGGCCCGAATGCTGGCTTTGGCAGCCTAAGAGAATGAACATATGTAGGTCCTTTTTGGTGCGCTGATTTCAAATATGTTTTCTCAAGCGAGATAAAAGAAAATAGCGGTGCAATAATGATAAAAATAATGGTCACGACCCAAATCAAGCGTATAAGCGTGTGACAGGCATAGGCGTACACAAGGGGGGGGCAATTGCCCCTCCCCCCCCCCCCACTCCCCGAACGTCTGTACGTGCCTCCTTTGGTCGAAAAATGAATGTTTTTTATAATTTGTTTAGAAGAAAAATGGTGAAAATATGTCCTTTTAAAAATATAGTGGGCCAAATCCGGTGAGTTTTTTTGGTGGGGGTACTTTATGCCTCCCTGTGCAAAAATGTCCCCCTCCTGGAGTAAATCCTGGGTACGCCACTGGTGGCAGGTGAGCAAACAACCCAATCACCACCGAGTGGCCTGTCCTGATCTAATGCAATATGTGTTGCTTTCCTGTGGCTAATTAGGTTCCAGTGACGTGATCAAGCTAAATATTTACCACCTCGCGGAACAACAAGACTCATTTCAATTTTCGTTTGTTTCTTGTGTCATTTTTGCTCCTTTGTATTTCAGAGTGACAAATATGGGTTATATATATTCCTAATATATGGGTTTATATATACATAATATCCTAATATTACACTGTCGGATCCAGGGGGCATCAGGGGCATATCCCCCCCCCCCCCCACACACACACACAGGAATCTGGGCGGCATTCAATACAAGTATGCCCCCCTCCGCGCGTTCCCAAGTTATCGTAAAATCGAGAAGAAGAAAAATTGTCTGCAGCAGTCAAAATCCAACTATCCACAGTCAAAAAACGGAAAATTTCGCGCCGCTTCGTGGCATGACACAACTTTCGCAATTGCTTATACAAATTTGGAAAATTGGAAAATGAATTCCATTAACACGCGCACGGGCGGGGATTGATTTCCGCCCCTCCCCCTCCGGTTTTTCCTGAATAGCGGTAAAACGGCGGCGCGCAGCGCCGCCAAATTAAAATTATTTGTGTACACCAGTTATGCGCTGTGCAATGGTACCGGCGGCTGAGTCCCCAAATGACCTTAGGTCAAATGGTGACCTTGAGGGGTCTGGTCGGTGTGGGAAACGTAAGACCAAGCATGTGCGAGTATCTTAGCGTTGGATTCATCCCCGTAGCTCTTCTGGGTAGGCCGCAATGTGCTGTGCAAAATCGAGCCTGGGCTTGACCTGGGCTGCACCTCTCGAAGTGACGGTTTTTGCACTTTTGTAATTGTCAAGGTCAAACCGTGATAGCTATCAAATAGGTGTTTTCGGCGAATGTTAGTGCATCACCTGGGTCACATTTGGACATGCTTTTTAATTTATAAAATGATTTGTGTACACCAGTTGTGCGCTGTGTAATGGTACCGGCGGCTGAGTCCCCAAATGACCTTAGGTCAAATGGTGACCTTGAGAGGTCGGGTCGATGTGGGAAAAGCAAGACCAAGTATGTGCGTTGTTATCGTATGCGTATGTTATTGTTATGTTGTGTGCGTGCGTTATCTTAGCGTTGGATTCATCCCCGCAGCTCTTCTGGGTAGGCCACAATGTGCTGTACAATATTTGAACTCGTGACCTTGCTTGACCTCTGGAAGTTAAACCGCTGGGAGTGACACCGAATGCTGCTAGGTGTAGACTACTGGCCTCTGGCGGATATTCTGTGCAAATTTCAGCTCAATCGGAGGTGACCCGAATCTGGGCTGAACCTGGGCTGTCTTGATGGACATATGCCTCTCTAGGTCTCTTGGATGCTTGGCACTCCAAGTGCCGCAAGTAGGGCTGAATGGTGGGCCTGAGGTGGCAGTCCAAGAGCCGCCTTGAGATGGCGAGCTTGAAAGCTTTCGAGCTCGCTGACATTCTCAGGCCGGAGCGGGGCAATTGCGATTCAGTCATTCATTCATGTATTTGCGAATAATTCCATATAAATGGCTTAATGTTCGATTCGAGTGAAAGGGATACAAGTTGGGCAATACAAACGAAAAACACGACAGACAATTTAAAACACGCATCGCACACACACAAGAAATCATGGTAACTATGTTAATAAAACGTAAGAAGTCAAGCTTTCACACACCGTCGTCACAATTTTCGAGTTGGGATTTTAGCACGGCGAGGCTCCGGAAGGCCATAACGGCCGGCGTCAGGTGGTTCCAAGACGAGGCCGCCCTATAGGAAAAAGCCCTGCGCGACATGGATAGCCGGAAAGCGGGCAGCTCTAGAGCACCAGCCACCGCATCCCGCGTGAGGCGCTCACTCACAGCGGTGCGAGAGGTGAATAGCGATCGGACCGCTGCCGGGGCGCGAGGATCGTTTAAGGCTCTGTAGACGCCGATACAGTCGCGGCGCGCAACGAGGTCGCTTATACCACGCCAGCCTAGCTACTCCACGACCGGTGAGATATGATCACGACCCCGCGCACCCGAGACGATCCTTGCCGCGAAATTTATCACCTTTTGTACCCGGCTGAGGTGGCAGTCAGCGGTCCCGCCCCAGACGGAGAGGCAGTACAGTATGCGGGGGAACACGTGTGTCTGGATTAGGAGTTTGCGAGTCTCGGGTGTGAGGTGGTGACGAATTTTATACAGACAGAACAGGATGGAGTTGCACTTTTTGACTATATTGGAAATGTGCTCCTCCCAGGACAAGTTACGGTCCATGGTGACCCCCAGCATCTTCACGGACGGCAAGGGATTGAGTGTGTGGTTTGAGATGTTGAGCTGAAAGGATGGAGTCTTTTTAAGGGCTTGATGAGTACCGACAAGGAGGAGGGTGGTCTTGGTGGGGTTCATCTTTAAGGAGTTGGCAGTGAAGTAGGATTGGACCGCAATGATGGTATCCTCCTGTCGGGATTTTAGTAGGGATAGGTGTGCTTGGAGGGCGGAGTCGAGGGGCTTGGTGTCGTCTGCGTAGGACACCAGACGCCCGTGAGGAAGGTACGATGCAAGGTCGTTCGTGAAGATGCTGAAGAGGATTGGGCCCACGAGGGACCCTGAGGGACGCCATAAGGGAAGGGATAGTGATCCGCCTCTCACCACCTGCAGCCGTCCATCGAGGTAACTCCGGAACCATCGGGGATCGATGTCGTACCACTGTAGCTTGGTCAGGAGGACACCGTGGTCAACGCTGTCAAAGGCTCTACTAAGATCGACGGAGGTGACGGCGACGACATGTCCCGCGTCGATCCGGCGCGTCATCCATTCCACAGCGTCGACCACGGCGTCCTCCGTCGAGTGGCACGGCCTGTACGCGTATTGTGAAGGCGCCAACAGGCTGTGGGAAACGAGATGCGCGGACAACTGCGTACATACAACCTTCTCGCATAATTTTGACAACACTGATAAAATCGATATCGGCCTAAAATTGCCAGGAGCATCGCGAGGCCCAGATTTATGAAGAGGGAGAACTGAGGCAATTTTCCAGTCACTTGGGAAGACGCAAGTGATGACCAGAAGTGTTGACGAGATGAAGCAAGTGAGGCCCTAAGACAGCGAAACAGTTTTTCAATGCAAGTAGCGGTACACCATCGAGTCCAACAGCCCTAGAAGAGGACAGTTCTTTCAAGGCTCTAGAAAGCATGGATAAGGTCACCGGTTGTAAGACTAGCCGGGCTGTGGTGACGCACGGTGGTCTCGTAGGGAGAGGTGGCACGCTGTGGTAGCCGGCTGCCAGCTCGGCAGCTATCTTAGGCCCGACTGAGGCGAAATGGTGATTGAAGTCGTCAGCTCGGTCCATCGGCATATCCTCGGCGCCGCCACCTCCTCCTCTCGTGGGTCGAAGGGCGAACACACGGACCCCGCGCCAGAAACTCGCACGATCAGACAGCATGGTCGCGCACAGAAAGTCGCGTTTCGCCTGGGCACAGCAACTCTTAACCCGGTTTCGGAGCCGCTGATACTCGATAAGGGCGGTCTCCGTACCGTACCTGTGCCATTCCCGGTAGGCCCGGTCGCGCTCACGCATTACACTGCGCAGCTCGTGGTTACCCTCCAACCACGGGCAGCGTGGGCGACGTGGGGTCACAGTTTTCAGGGGACAGTGCACATTGATGGCAGACGACCATACGCGCATGAACGCCTCCAACTTCCCCTCAATGTCAGCGGCCCGGTATAACGGGTCCCAGTCTGACAGCAGCAGATGTAAACTGAGCGCGTCCCAATCTACTTTGCGCCAGGGGCGAGCTCGGAAAGGCGTAGGACGTGAGTGCTGACGCCTGAAGGGCGCGCGAAGAATGGTGGTGAGGTGGTCTGCAATCGGTACCGGTGGCACCGAGACGGCGCTCTCCAGATCCGGCATACTGGTGATTATATGGTCAAGGAGTGTGGCGGTCGGTTCCAGATGGGTGGGAGTGACAACAAGTTGACAAAGGTTCAAATAATTTAAAATTGACATATAGCGGCGCACAGTGGGAGTTTGAGGACGCAGAAGGTCGATGTTAAAATCACCAAGACAAAAGACGGGTCTACCAGTGGCGACAGCTGCGCGAAGTTGGTCGTGTATCTCGTCGAGGCCTCCTAATATCGGCTGAGACGGGGGACGGTCGACAACGCCCACGGTGGCCGAGCGCCGCCCACCGCCGCTCACCGACACTCACAGCGACTCGCAGGCTTCACTGGCGCTGGAGATGGGTAGGACGGCGCAGTTCAGGCGTTCCCGGCACAATATCGCTCGATCTATCGATTCCAAAGGTCAGAGAAGGAGCCACAATCGTGCGCCACATTAATGCCTTGTCCAAGGGGGCTAAATCTTTGCTGAAGATGCCAGCAGGCGTTAGGCCATAGAAGGAGCCGCGGGGCACGCTTCACACGCTGATTGACGTGCTGTTTCGCCTGCAAGTTAGAAGAGACGACAGTGCCAAGATGCTCTGTCTCATTGACTACTCTAAGTTGCTGGTCAGTAAGGAACCATGACGGTGCCTCTGCCAGTGGGTCACCGCCAAAAACAATACAATGACTCTTGGTCTTGGCAGTCTCAGGACTCGTGAACTATAGCCTCCAGTGTATTGCAAACTGCTCCACAATAGATAGGAGATGACCAAGATAGCTGACGTTACACGATAGGAGACGCAGATCATCAGCATAACAGGCCGCCGTAACATGACATCCATGAAGGACTGCCCCTCGGCCGCTGTCATCCAGCGCCGCTATTAACCCTATTCCCTGCGGGGGCAAATTCTGCCTCCCCCGGTGGTTTTTCACATGCCGCTTCTGAACCGTTAGGCCTAGCGTCCTGAAACTGTGACTTTTCCCAAAATTTAATGACGCGGTCAAAATTTTGAAAAAAATCGGTCCAGCAGAGGCGGTGCCAGGCTCCTGTTTTGGGGAGGGTGTTACGAATGCGGTTTTGCGGCGCATACTTCCTTCGTGGTTTGCAGTACAATAAATACGTCAGAAACAATTTCAATGCAATATACATCATAGATACTGGGATTGTACATATTTTGTGGGCAGAGGTGCACTCAGGTATAAACAATGGGAGGCGATACCCTCCCTCAAATTAGGTCCAACTTCAAATTAGTAAGATGATAAAAGCGCTACGCGCATGGTGCCCCACGTTGTTTTCCTGGATCCGACTATGCGCAATATATTAAATTTAACCAATTACAGCATATAATGCCCACATGTGACGTTTATGTCGTCCCAAAAATCACGAACAGCACATATTTTGGATAAAAAATACCTCCATTTTACATCCCCTGAATACGCCCATGATTTTTATTTTGTGTTTTGTCTTTTGGTATATTGAAGACAAGTACATTTGAAGCTCAAAGACGTTTGGGCATGCAAATCGGTCAAACTACATGGCCGCAATGACCTTGAAAAACTCAAAATTTTCGTATTTTTTTTGCCCACTGGCCCCCATTTGTTTTTAAAAAAAATTGGGTCCAAAAAGATAAATATTGTCATGACGAATCGAATGGCGTTTTCCCCATCGAAATCGACCGAGTGGTTCTCGAGATCTGGGAGGGGGCAGAATCTACCCCCCCCCCCCCGCAGGTTAACGTAATTCTGGCCGCCCGCAGGGAATAGGGAATAGGTCACCTTGAAAGTTGTCTTGAAATTCAACCATACGGTGCATCTTGAGCTCAAAACTACGAATATGACTTTGGTTTGGACAACTGATGGATATATGTGAAGAAAGAAGTAAGTTACCTCTTTGTATTTCACGAGAAATCGTAGATAGCAGCTGGCGTTCTGGCTCCGCCGCGCTCCGCCTGACGCCAATTACAGTCTCTGACAAGGGGCCGCCGTGCCGCCCGGGCGGCTGAGCGGGCGGCCGCCCATGCGACTGAGGCGTCGTGATCAGAGACTACGTGCCAGAGAGTGTCCTACCTCCGGCGCCCGCGTTCATGTCCCGATCGTGGCCCAGAACAGCAGACATGAAACCGGGCCCACTAGTCCTGTGTTGAAATTACTTAACGTAGAGATGTAATTCTTTCACCACAACCCATTTTTAGATCTGCTCTACAAATCTGCTATCTCAGTCCAAAACCCCATGTTAAAGGTGAACTATTCCCTTTAAGGGACGGAGGAAAACATTGGCCAGCGTTGGCGACAAAATTGACCCCTGCCTATTTCCCCTGTGCACTCGGAAGTCACGAGACTGAAACCCTCGAAAGGCTACTTGACCACGCAGTTCCCGGTACCACCACAGCAATAGGCACCAAGTTACTCAGAAGCTCGATGAGGTGCCAAAAAAGACCGTCATGTCAAATCCGGTCAAATAATTTACTGGCTTCCAAATTGGCGGCAAACACAGGAGAGCTTCTTCTTAGATGCCATTGCACCGTCTCACTGACCTCTACCTCTACCTCTATGGTGAACAAATAAAAACTGTAAGTCATGCGGAACAAAGGAAGACTCCAATTTGGTTAACACTAGAAGCTCAAGCAGCTTGGCCAGAGTAGACGTCAATGAGATTGGCCTATAGTTATCTAGAAGCTTAGGGTCCATACCCAAAAAGCCGTGTATTACTCGGCTTTTTTTAATCGGCTTCACCACACTAGTCGACAAGGAGGCTGGGACACGTCCAGTTGCAAAACAAGCCGTCAGCAAGCCAGAAATAGCCTCAAGCAACTCAGGACACTGACCAAAAAGCAAATGCTCGACGGTTACAGAATCAGGTCCTGGGGCGGGGCCTCGCTTCAGCCTCGGGATACGCTGAGCCACCTCCTCGTGCTACAATCCTTGGCTCAGCATCATCACAACCTTCGGCAAATCGCTCCGCTACTGCGTCACGAATCAGTCTCTGGGAAGGGCTGAGCGCTTCTGCCCTTCGCCATCGTCATGGATCGCTGAGAAATGTGCACGAAAGCATCTAGAGCACACTGAACAGGCTGCTGCTCGCGGCGAACTCTTCCTACATGTCTCCAAAAAGATGGAAGATTTCCTTGGCGAAGCCTGTGAAGGAGCATAGCTTCCTGATCAATACTGGAGCGAGCAGCTACCTTGCGGGCGCGCCTATTAATTAGCCCTTCTAGCCTCATGATAGCAGTCATGCATGACGCCCTGCCATGGCCTCCCACATTCGACCCAAACCCGATGCCAGAGTCGTCAGCGGTCTCGTGCGGCTGAGATCGAGGGAGTCCACCAGGCCCTGGGGGGGGGGGGGGGGGTCGAGATGGTATGGCACAGCCAGAGTCTGGTCGCTGCGTGAATGCTAGACGTAATTAAATAAGCTAATTCATGAAGGCAGCCAGCAGCGCCCGTGATGCTCCCTGGAACGGCTGAAAGACGAGAAGGCAAGAGATGCCTGTATGTTTCATTGCGTTCCCCTGAGTCCCATCTCAAAGAGTCAGGGCGTGGGATGGGCACTCCTGCAGAGTTCACACAGTCAGCAGTGCCACGAATGGGAATATCAAAGCTAACAATTATAGGCAGATGCGGACTCATATTATTTTAAGCAGGCGGCGGCAATATCCTGCAGCTGACCATAACCGCAGCTGACCATAACCGCTTTCAGGCACCGAGGTGGAGCAGAGGAAATTATCTCTTTTTTCTCTTTTTTTGGGTGGGGGGTGGGGAAGGAGGGGGAGGGGAGTGGTTCTCGCCCACCCCGTAGTCCGGCCTATAGCCATATGCTGCCGCGGGTGGGGAGGGGAACTTGAGCGTTGGGGTCGGAATCCAAGGGTTCCGGGTTCGAGTCTGGCTACTGGCGCAAGTCATTCGGTTCCCCGCCCCGGAGGGGAGTGGTTCTCCTTCCCACCCGCGGCGGCATATAGCTATAGGCTGGGCGAGAACAACTCCCCTCCGGGGCGGGGAACCGAATGACTTGCGCCAGTAGCCAGACTCGAACCCGGAACCCTTGGATTCCGAGTCAGACGCTCTACCAACTGAGCCACCCGGCCCCCCGCAAATTATCGTGTTCATCGGGTACGGCTAATTATGACTTGGGACAATGCGATCTGCGCATGCGTTGTGGTGTTTATGTGCTATTTGGCTCGGGGCGCCTCCGAGCGGAGAAACGGGATGCGATCTCAACGACAACGGACCACAGACGACTTCTAGCCAGCCTTCACCAGCTCTCCACCGCTTCCGGGTGCGGGACCCTGTCCACGTGCTTGTGGCAGGGTCGTTAGACCCTTAGATAGGTAGCCCTTAGATATTTTTAAGTAGGTAACGTAATTTCCACAATTTGCAAGGTAGAGAACCCGCTTCATTCTTTAGATTAATTGCAGCTGGCAACACGTTCTGCCGTGTGTGCCACGTTAACGTAACTTAGGCTATTCATTGAATTTTCCCCTCCCTCCTCCGGTCATGGCGACCCCCCCCCCCCCCGCCCCGCCGCCCCCCCGACCCCCCTCCGGGGTTCCCCGGAGCGCGTCCGCGTTCCCCCCTGGACGGTCCCCCCCGCCTGCCCGACCCGCCCACCAACCTGTGGGACTGGACCGACCTTCTCCCCGACCCGACCCGGCCATCACGCCGTCGGACTGGGGCCCCCCGCCCGCTGCTCAGTCCCCCTCCCAGTCCCCCTCCCAGCCCCCCTCAGGGGCCCCGCCCGCCCCGTCCAGGGGCCCGGCCGTTGCCGGACTCCCATCCCCCCGACCCACCCCCCGCCCCTCCGCCCCTCCGTCCCCCTGACCCCCCGACCCACCCCCCGCCCCTCCGCCCCTCCGTCCCCCCGACCCTCCGACCCCCCTCTGGGGTCCCCCCCCCCCGGTGCGCGACGTCGCACCTCCCCGGTCGGACCCACTCCCCGCTCCCCTCAGGGGCCTCCCAGGGTCCGACCCGGAGCACGGCTCCCCCCCGACCCCACCCCACCGGACGGGCCCGCTTGCCTCCTTATGTGGCGAGCGGATGGCATTCCATTTAGGAATGTCAACCCGTTCCTGGTCCGGCGCTGGCTGGTCGCCATCTGTGGCGACGTAGCCAGCGCCAAACCCATTCGATCGGGAGCACTCCTGATCGAGACACTGACGTCCCAACAGAACGTCAGTGTCATGGGACGGACCACCTTCATCGGAGTGAGGGTCGCCGTGGAGGCCCCGGCGCACCTCAACTCCGTGGAGGGTCTGGCATGGTGCCCAGACGTGGCCGAGCTCTCGGAGGACGATCTCCTCCGGGAACTCGCACACCAAGGGGTGTGCGAGGTGACTCGCCTGTCGCCATCGAAGCGGCGACCCGATCAGCCCAACCCGCTGATTCGGCTCCGCTTCCGAGGCAAGGAGCTGCCGACCCACATCCACTGTGGGTACGTGGCTGCCCCCGTCAGGGAGTGGATCCCGCCCCCCCCCCCCCCCCCCCGGCAGTGTCAGCAGTGCTGGCACTACGGCCACCTCAAGTGGACCTGCCGGGTGCGCACCGCCACCTGTGGTCGGTGCGCTGGCGAGCACGGCACCGAAGGGTGCACGCGCGCAGCACGCTGCGCCTCGTGCGACCAGGCCCACCCGGCCTGGGACCGCCGGTGTTTGGCCTGGGGTCTCGCTCGCGAGACAGAGCGCCTGAAGCGCGGCGACAGTCGGCGCCCACCGGACGCCCCGCCCTCCACCTCCCTCAGCCCAGGTCTCGCCCCCGGCGCTTGGCCGCCCCTCCCACCTCCCGGAACCTCCCCCCCACCCCACCGGCCTCCCGCCAGACCCCCCAACCGACAGACCCCCCGACCACCACCCCAGCTCCCCGAGGCATCTCTGTCGGACCTCGAAGGCGCCGTTGCCGCTGATCCACCGGCACCGCGCTCCCCAGCCCAACCAGCCGAGTCGAACACCGACTCAGGCCCCGCCTCCCCGGCCTCCCCAGCACCAGCGGAGAGCCGATTCTCGGAGGACCTCCCCTCGGACGACTCTCTCATGAGAGCCGTCTCCCGGAAAGTCGCCCGCAACCCCGCCCAGTCCCCGCCCTCCCGCCCCAGCTCCCCGCCCGCCCGCCCCAGCTCCCCGCCCGCCCGCCTCTCCCCGCCATCCCTCCCCTCCCCCCACCCTCCTTCCCAGCTCCCTCGTAGCCCCTCCCCCCCCCCCCCCCAGCCCCCCTGAAAGTAACCGCTACCGCCGCAATTTGAGACGGTTCAACAAGAAACAATAAATCACCTCCAACAAATACTTCATTAAGTTATTTCTGACTAACTGTTAAATCGTGCTGCTGCTGACGTGGGAGTTGTGTGTTGGCTGCCGGTGTCTTGTCGCGGGGGCCCCCTGCTGGATTGGTAGCGCGGCGAATGGTTATGGCTTGGCTGTTCGTTGCGTGGCTGATTTGGCGGGGGATTTCTGCGATGGGACGCCGATGGTTGATGTGCGGTTTTGCGTTGGCGGCGGCATGATTCCCTGCCAAACCAGTCAGAAATAACTTCCTGACTAACTGTTAAATCAGGTTACTGCTGACGCGGGAGTTGCGGGTTGGCTGCCGGTGTCTTGTTGCGGGGGCCCCCTGCTGGATCTCGGCCGCGCGGCGAATGGCCGGTGCTGTTCGTGACGTGGCTGATTTGGCGGGGGATTTCTGCGATGGGACGCCGATGGCTGATGTGCGATTTTGCGTTGGCGGCGGCATGATTCCCTGCCAAACCAGATCACACGCCGATGCTGCGCCGCGGTGCGGTAGCTGCTGCGCTGCGGTGCAGCATGTTAAATTATGTTAAAATCACGCTGCTGCCGACGTGGGGTTGCGTGTTGGCTGCCGGTGTCTTGTTACGGGGCCCCCCTGCTGGATCTCGGCCGCGCGGCGAAATTCGTTGCGTGGCTGATTTGGCGGGGGATTTCTGCGATGGGACGCCGATGGTAGATGTGCGGTCTTGCGTTGGCGGCGGCATGATTCCCTGCCAAATCAGTCGCGCAACGAAAGGTTCCATTGGAATTCGTTGTTCATTTCTTAACGTAATGCTCCTCCCAACCCTCCTCTCCCCTCTGCTCCGCTCTTGCCAAAGCCGAGTAGTTGAACACCCGCCCCTGATAACATATGCCGATGCCGCGCTGCGGTGTGGTGGCCGCTGCGCTGCGGTGCGGTGCTCACTCCACTGCGCTGCGGTGTGGTGTCCGCTGCGCTGCGGTGCAGTATACTAAATCATGTTGCTGCCGACGTGGGGTTGCGGGTCGGCTGCCGGTGTGTTGTTGCGGGGGCCCCCTGCTGGATCTCGGCCGCGCGGCGAATGGTTTAGTGCTTTGGCTGTTCGTGACGTGGCTGATTTGGCGGGGATTTCTGCGATGGGACGCCGATGGCTGATGTGCGATTTTGCGTTGGCGGCGGCATGATTCCCTGCCAAACCAGATTACACGCCGATGCTGCGCCGCGGTGCGGTGGCTGCTGCGCTGCGGTGCAGTGTCCACTGCGCTGCGGTGCAGTATCCACCCTGTCAATCTTTTTTACACTGTTAGGTGATAGTTATCTTGTATTGATAGGTCCCCTCTTAGATTATCTCTACCAAACACGTTTAGCTAAACAAATATAACAGGGGTTTTTTGCCTTGCGCATTTTTGGCCCACCGCGCAGGTTTTTCCCCTTTGCTATAGACGCTGGGTTTTTTATTATTCAGGACTTTTCGCCCAGCTAAACACACCCCACAACCAGGTCTCGCCGAGGCGCCGGAGCTAGGGAGACTGGCAACAGTCTCCCGCTGTTGCAATGACGGCACCCCACGGCTCCACCAACACTGACACTGTTCAAGTGTATGTAATAAAAATATGTATGTATGTGTGTCTCGTGTTTTACTTATTTTTGACCTTGAACGAAATACTTAAAGTAATGTTAGATATTCTATTTACTTTGAACAAATAATTGTTCCGGGTACAAATAAACCGGTTAACGTAATTAGTAACGTAAAATAGCTGCCCTAGTCCCTAGTTTGCTCCGGGTCACATAAACCGGTTAACGTAGTTTTTTGCCTGGCAAATTGCCAGAGGTCATTGCCCCTCCCCGGAAAATGGCTATAGGCCGTTCCGGGGGGAAAAAAAAAAAACGGGATGCGATCCGAGCCGCGGATGCGGCCGATGTCGCGTGCAATTCAATCTTCACCATGTACGCCGTAGGAATTTGGCTGGGTTACGTGAGAAAAAATATTGAATCGTCACAAGATAATTGAACGACCTGTCTTGTGAAAGCAGTTTCATCCAATTCGGTTTATATAATCGGAGATATGACTTCCCGAAAATGGGTCATTTAACACGTGCATTAGGTATTGGGAAGGGTTGCCTAACCAGTCACGGAAGGCTGGCGCCGCCACTGAATCCCACACTTTTCATGACGTTCCTAAGATTCTGAAACAAATATGAAATAAGCCGTTCAAGTTACTTAGGTTTGCTCTCAAATCATGTCAGAACTCATGTCAGAACGTGAGCCGATTTACGGCCGATTTCAGGCGTTTGGGAGTGCCCCTTTGGTCTCCATTGAATCCGGCGGTGCCAAAATCTTAACTTTTTAGTTCGGAAATTATATCAAAGTCTGCTTTCAATCATAGCTCTATTATATACAGATTACAGTCACAGTTCTCTATGCAAAGAAAAACGGCATCTTTTAACAAAAAGTCACACCTGGCGCCATCTAGTTAGTGCCTGGGCTGACACATCGCGGCAGCATTCGAATCTGAGCCATTCGAGCGGATCGTATGCGCCAGCCTCTAGAGGCCGGACTGGCGTTTTTTTTCTTCCCCCGGAACGGCCTATAGCTATTTTCCGGGAAGGGGAAATGACCTCTGGCAATTTGCCAGGCAAAAAACTACGTTAATCGGTTTATGTGAACCCGAGCAAGCAAGGGAATAGGGTAGCTATTTTACGTTAAGTGAATTGTTCAAAGTAAATCTAAAGTCTATCTTACGTTAAGTATTTCGTTCAAAGTCAAAGTTAAAATAAAACACGAGACACATACATACACAATATATTCCATACACACACAGACACACTAGAAACGATTCTAATGAAAAATAAAAATAAATGAATAAGCACAAAATTAACTAATTAGGCGGGGCGAGTGACAGGCCCAGGTCGATCTGGTCAGTGGTTGTGTGGGTGCTCGGAGTGTGCTCAACATAACTTCTACCGCGGCCGGTCCCGCGGGGGTGCAATTCTCTGCCGTCAAATGGTTTTGAATATACACTCCCGGGAACCGTGTGCAGCGAGTTATGTCGTCGTACCTTGGAGCACACTCCAGATCAGATCTGGTGTGCCAAAATCGGATCTAGTGTGGTAGTGTAGGTGCTCTGAGTGTGCTATAACTGCCGCGACACGGTCCTCAAACGTGTGCAGCGAGTTATGTTGCAAGATCTGGCCTCTATCTCAGGTATTAAGAGCACACACACAGATGATGCGGCGAACCGAGAACCGCAAACCGAAACGTCCGGCACCCGACCGCAGCTCCAAATCACCGCGCGACCCAGCACTGCCCGCGGCTAAGCGGCCGCTCGCGGAGCCGGCCGAGCCGCCGGCGGTGGAGCTGAGTACAAGTGCACTGGCCGCGATCCGTCAGCTGCTAGACAGCAGCATCGCTTCTGTTATCGGTGCGTTCGAAGCGAAGTTTGAAGGGATGGAAAGACGCTTGAACGTGCTTGAATCAGAAGCAATGGACGGAGAGCTTGAGGTGAAACGTCTTGGCGAACAGTTAGCTCGCCAGATGAAAAGCAACACAGATCTACAAGCGCAAGTAGAGAGTATGGACCTGAACAGGAGACTGTCGTCGCTCATACTCACATGTGATGACTTCGGACGAAGATCGGTGAACGAAGACATCGAGCCAAAGGTAGTACTCCTTCTCAACGAGAGAATTGTGGGTTTGAACCTGACTACCGCAGATATTAACGTAGCGCATCGTCTCCAGCGAGACAATAAAGTAATCTGCAAGTTTGTCAAGCGAGGTGTGAGGGACAGAGTCTACGACGCACGCTTCAACCTGGCGACGAGCGGTGCGAGGTCGACCGGAGCCGAGTCTCGCGCTGGAGGCGCGCTCGGGTCACACGGTGGCCGCCGGATGTCGTCTCTGTACATCTCCGAGTCGCTCACGACCTTCAACCAGTGGCTGTACAACCAGCTGCTTCAAGCGCGGTGGTCGAGTGGCGGATCCAGGGTGGCATCGGTCTTTAGCCGGCGAGGCCTCGTGTTCTGCCGCACCGTCAAGAACGGACCCAACATCCGGGTTCCAGACGAGGCGGCCCTGCGGCGAATCATCGGAGGTACCAACATCGAGACTTCTCGTCCTGGCCCGCCGTCGGCTACCGGGGCGCGGCCTGACCGCGGTGGCCGGCTGTCCGGCGCCTCTGCGTCGGTCGGCGGTGGAAGTGTCGGAGCGCCGCGTCCCGCCTCCGCCGGGCCGGGCGCCGTGCCTGCTGCGCCGGTGGTGGCGGCGTCGGCTGGGGCGCCTTCTGCTGGCGTGGCTGCTGGGTCGCCCCCTGTCGTGGCCGCGGGGCTGCCGGTCGTCCCGGCCTCGGGTCTGTCTGCTGCTGGAGGTGCTGATTCGGCTCCAGTGGGGGCGGCCGGACCGTCGGGCGGTGCGACTGCGGGTCTGCCTGCTTCTGCGGCTGTTGGGGTGCCTGTAGCTGCTGGGCCTGCGGCTGCAGCTGCTGGGCCGCCCGCTGTCGTGACTGACGGGTCGCCTGCTGTTGCGGAGTCCGCGCCGCCGGGTGGCGTCGCTTGACGCCGCGGCCGTGATCCCCTGCGGAGCGACTGATTCCGCCGGCGGAGGTGACTGGATCGGACACTTCGGCGGCCCACTGGAGGGTGATAAGTATTTGAGAACCCTCGTTGAGCGATTGTCTTTGAAATAGTTGTCTTTTGGAGAAAAGTAATCCATGTTTAGAGTGGTCACTGATGGATATTGTATCGCGTCAGCGAATGGGAGTTAACGTTAAGTTAGTTCACGAGATCGCAACTGCTTCCGATCTGTTACTGTTTTCTTTTCGCTCTTTGCAACTAGCTGGTTTAGAATGTGTTCATCTAATGTTACATTGTACACCTTGCACTGTATTGCACTGTACCTGATCTCATGTGCCTTCAGGAGCCGGGCCTTGCGGGGCCCGTGTCGGGTTCGCCGGCCGTCGGTGGGGCCGCGTCGGGGGGCGGTGGCCGGCTGCGCGCGCCAGCGTGCATTGCTTAGTTCGGCGATTTGGTGTGGCGGTGCAGCCTGGCCTCCGTCAACCCTGGCGGCGTCTCCGTCGGCCGGCGGCGGCGGCTTGGGTCCGGCGGGGGCCCGGCTCAGTGCTCGCTTGGTAAGATGTACCTGTGTGGTTCTAGTTAGACAATAGTTTTTTTTTTCATTGCTATTGGCGCTCCGGGGCAAGTCGCACCCCGATGGTCACGAGTATAGATTGGGTAGGAATTGTATCTCCAACTGTAAAGCCAACCGGGATCGATGCGAGTACTTCACACATACACACATACACACAGACACACATATACACACACACACACACACACACACACACACACACACACGCGCGCGCGCGCGCACACGCATACGCACACGCACACGCCACACGCACACGCACACGCACACGCACACGCACACGCACACAGTGCGCCCTGGGGCGGCGCGGGCCTCGCCAGTTGGATCGGACGGTCACGTACTGTCACTGACAGTAGTTACTGCTCATCTCCTTCCCTGTTCGGTATGCTCTTTCATCTAACAGTCACATAACCATGATGGACAAAATAACAATAATGTCTATGAACTGCCGAGGCCTTGGCGATCCGAGGAAACGCAGAGATGTAATGCACTATATTCGAAGTAAACGTTTCAACATAGTATTTCTACAAGATACACATCTGACAGCAGAGACGGTACCATATTTTGATAATTTATGGTATGGAAAAGCCTATCATTCTTGTTTTTCTTCCCGAAGTCGAGGAACAAGTATTTTATTTAACAACAATGTGCAATATAGCCTAATAGCAGAAAAGAAGTCAGAGTGCGGGAATTTTCACATGATAGCTTGTAAAATTCACAACGAATCTTATCTCTTCGTAAATGTGTATGGACCCAATGAAGATAACCCAACATTTTACAAGAATTTGAATGATAAGATAAAACAATTCGATGTCCATCATGCGATTGTCGCCGGTGACTTTAACTTCGTGATGATACCAGATGTAGATTCATTGAATTATGTAGGCGAAAACAACGTCCGTGCAAAACAAACCTTTCTAGAATTATCATACAAATACAGTCTAATTGATGTGTGGCGACATATGCACCCAAAAGAGCGTAAATATACATGGTTACGGAAAACCCCTATTAAAGCCGGACGTCTAGACATGTTTTTTGTTAGTGATGATATGATAAACTCTCTGTTGGACGTCGAAATTATACCAGGATACCGCACGGACCATAATGCAATTACATTAGCAATACAAAGTAAACAGCAAAGAGGAAATGGTATATGGAAATTTAACACTTCACATTTAACCGACGAAGACTACATACACAGAGTTAAGTCGTGCATCACGCATACAGTACAACAATACGCTGTGCCCGTGTATAATGAAGTAGTCTACAATGATTATAAATATTACGAATCTATTAAACTAACAATAAGCGACAGTTTGTTTTACGAAACGCTTATAATGATGATCAGAGGTGAAACCGTTCGTTTTTCAAAACAGAAAGCAAAACGCTCACGAATAACAGAGGCAAATTTAGTGACCGAAATAGCCAAAGCAGAGGACCAACTTTTAGTCTCAGGTCTACAGAGTGACGTCACAAATTTAGTTACATTAAAAAACAATCTAGAGAAGCTGAGACGTCCGATGATCGACGGACTGATTGTTCGTTCCCGAGTGTCCTGGCATGAAAAAGGGGAGCGAAACACTAAATATTTTCTATCATTAGAAAAGAGAAACTCCAATAAGAAGAACATCCAGCATATTCAGGATGGAGACAACATTATCTCCAATACTAAAGAAATACTTGATAATTTTTCCAATATTTTTCAAAGCAAATATAACCTAAATAAAGACACAATATCGGACTCTTCATTCATAGCAAACAATGTTACGAACAGGCTTAACACAGAAGATAAAATAAAGCTTGATTCCGATGTTACTATGGCTGAACTAACGAGTGCACTAAACTCAATGAAAAAGGGGAAAACCCCAGGGTCGAACGGTTTTCCAGTCGAGTTCTTTCGTTGTTTCTGGTTAGAAGTGGGCCCTTTTTTATATCGAGCGGCAAGAACTTCGTTCACAGAAAGCGGTGGGCTTCCCTCACATCGGGAGGGCATTATAACACTTATTCCAAAAAAAGGAAAGTCTCCTCACACATATAAGGGATGGAGGCCGATTACACTGTTAAACGCGGACTATAAGGTTATATCTACTGTAATATCCAACAGGCTTAAAAATGTAATGACTAAACTTATAAACCCCGCCCAAACAGCATACACCTCCGGTCGCTATATCGGCGAAAATACCAGACTCGTTTATGACGTAATACACTGGACTAAACACAATAAAAAACCAGGAACTATAGTAGCGGCAGATTTCGAAGCTGCATTTGAATCCATCGCTTGGGAATATCTCAGATTAGTTATTAACGAGTTGAATTTCGGCCCGAACCTAAAGCACATGATTAACCATTTATACCTCAACACCGAAAACCATTCACGCATTCTACTAAACGGTCACTTAGGGAAAGAAATACATCTACAACGGGGGATCAGACAGGGGGACCCAGCATCGGGATACCTATTTAACTTGGCAGTTTCCATATTGACTGAGCAAATTAGTAAGTCAACCCGATTGACTGGGATAAAAATAGCTCATAATCATGAAATTAGAATAAGTCAATACGCAGACGACACAATTATGTTCCTTGACGGTTCCAAAAGATCTATTACAGGGTCGATAGAAGAACTTACTAAATTCGGTTATCAGTCTGGTTTGAAAATAAACGTGGAAAAAACATCCTACATGGCAATAGGGACATCAACGGAAGACGAAGTTAGTATAGAACATAATATCAACTTTGTAAACGGGTTAACAATTTTAGGAATAAGAATAGACCACGATATCAAAAACATAACAGATTGCAACATACAGCTTAAAATACCTGCAATAAAAAATGAACTAGAGCAATGGAAAAGGCGAAGCCTTACCCCGATCGGAAGGATAAGCATAGTAAAAGCTCTACTTTTATCCAAATTAGTTCATTTATTCATTGCACTGCCTAATCCCTCAACACGGTGTACAAAAGATCTTGAAAGGTTATTTTTTGGATTTGTGTGGGGTTAAAAGAATGACAAAATAAAACGCACCAAACTCGTACAACACCCTTCAAAGGATGGATTAAACATGGTACAGATTGATTCCTTTATCAAAAGCATGAAACTGTCATGGTTAAAACGTTTAAGTACGTCTAGCACCGACTGGACAGTTCTTGCAGCGCAAGAACTTCCAAACATTTGGCTTCTATTAACGTACGGATGTAAGAAACTCAAATTGCTACGAAACAAGTCAACAAATCCATTTTACATAGACCTGGTGGATGCATTAATTAAATTCAACGAGGAATATAACCCATCGGATGAGGAGATAATAACGGGAAAAATATGGTTTTCAGATCGGACTAAATACGAAACAACAATTGTTAGGAAATGGGATGCTAGAGGACTGAGGTTCATAGGAGATTTATATAACGTAGATACTGGCATAATCTATTCCAAGCAGGAACTGGAAACCGTTTACGGTATACAAATGACCTTTTTATGTTATGCAGCATTAGTACATAGTCTTCCACAAAATTTTCAGAGACAGGTCGATAAAACCCATATTAAGAGACCAAACATGCCATACAAAATAGATTTAGTACTAAATAATAAAAAGTTTTCCAAATCCGCGTACAAGACATTCGTTGAAAAGACAACGGTAAAAAATAATGCTTCTAATGAACGTCTCCGAGCAAAATGGATAGCTGATATTGGCGAATTCACCCAAGGGACCCTACAGAAAGTTACTATGGCCACAATGTCCACCTACCTTGTTTACCTTCATTTTCGAATTATTAATCGAATATACGCAACAAATAAATACTTAGCCAGTATTCAAGTTCGTCAATCCAATACCTGCACCTTCTGCGAAAGGGCGACTGAAACGATTATCCATCTGTTTTGGCAATGTCCAAAAACACAAATATTCATTAAAGAAATACTATCACATTTAAGGTTATAATATGACACCGTCTTGAGTTTTAATTCAGTTAATTGGTTTCTTTTAACAGACCTTTCCAACATAGACGTGCTTATAGTAACGCTTAGCAAAGCATGCATACACAAGTCACGCTTAAAATCAGTTAAACCTTCATTGGAAATCATGATGCAAAGCCTTAAATTTGAAGCAATCAAAGAATATAATATTGCTAGAGCAAACAATAAGACAAGCATCTTCGATCAGAGATGGGGTGAGCTTAGAAGATTAATGAGTTAATAAATTATGATGGTGACTGATCCGTAAACGGTGGGCCCGCGCCGCCCCTGGGCGGGTGGGTCACAGATACACATGTGCGAGCGTGCGCACGCATGCGCACGCATGCACACACCCTACAACACGCACACACACACACACACACACACGCACACGCACACGCACACGCACACGCACACGCACACGCACACACACACGCACACGCACACGCACACGCACACGCACACGCACACGCACACGCACACACACACACACACATACACATACACATACACATACACATACACATACACATACACATACACATACACACACACACACACACACACACACACACACACACACACACACACACACACACACACACACACACACATACATACATACACATACGCACACACATACACTCTCACATGCGCGAGCATGTGAACACTCGGGCAGCGCTGCCGTTACCGTCGGCCGTCCCTGTGCGGTAGATACAGGTCATTCGTTCTGGCGCCGCGAGCCGTGTCAGTTGGGTGGCTGGTGCGCCCTATCCCGCGCGACCGCTCGGCTCGGATGGCGGCGCGCGTGCGCTATTGTGAGCGTTGTTTCGGGGGACGGTTGCTTTCCGCTGCGTGTATGTTCAATATGTACTGTTGCGTTGCCGCGCTGTGTGTTGCTATGGCTGTTGCTGTAACATGAGTTGTATTTTGCTGTTTAAATACATCTGGGAAAAAAAAAAAAAGAGCACACTCAGGATGTGTGTGTGTGATAGTGTTATTGTAGGTCAGTGCGATGCCGTGAGCGAGAGCCTAATCGCACTACCGGCCCTTGCACTGACCAAGGACCAAGCAATGAAGGTGTGGGGGTGTGATAGCAAGTGTTAGGTGATGCCTGTCGACCAGAAGCTCCCTGGGCCTGGGATTAATATAATAAAAATAATATAAAATAAAATAAGATAGTATATAGTAGAATACATACATACATATTTTTATTACATACACTTGAACAGTGTCAGTGTTGTTGGAGCCGGGTGGTGCCATCATTGCAACAGCGGGAGACTGTTGCCAGTCTCCCTGGCTCCGGCGCTTCGGCGAGACCTGGTTGTGGGGTGTATTTAGCTGGGAGAAAAGTCCTGAATAATAAAAAAAATAGCGTCTAAGGCAAAGGGGAAAAAACCTGCGCGGTGGGCCAAAAATGCGCAAGGCCAAAAAACCCTGTTATATTTGATTAGCTAAACGTGTTTGGTAGAGATAATCTAAGAGGAGACCTATCAATTCAGGATAACTATCACCTAACAGTGTTTGAAGATTTAATGTGATGCGATTTTGTTGTGTCTAATTAATAATGTTCTGTCGTTTATCGTTGTGTACTGGGCAAGTAATAAGTAAGTGCTTGATTGTGTAGCGCGGATAACCTGGGCAATGTTGGCAATTTGGTGGCGGGAGATTCTCCATAATATAATAATGAGTAATTTTTGTATGACCGAGACGGAGGCGCGCCAATATCACCTCCTCTCTACAATTCTGGTGACTAGATATAAAATGTTGGACTTTTGGCTTGATTGGATAAAGATGAAAATGCGGAGCAGCGTCCCACTCGCGCTGGCGCAGTATGCTAAGTTGAGAATTAATATAATTTAACACGTCTGATACTGGGCTTGGAAGTTGGTTTACTGAAGGTAATTCTAGGCTCAATTTCGCAAGTCTGTCGGCTTCCTCGTTTCCCGGGATACCGGCGTGTCCTGGGATCCAGAGGAATTTAATACTATTGTTTTTACTGTTTAAATACTTGATTAGTTGTCTGATTTTAAATACTATCGGGTTTCTACAGTCACTAATCGAGGAAATGGCCGTGAGCGAGGCGGACGAGTCTGTGCAAATGACTACTTCCTTAAGTTTGTATTTTCTGACATATATTAATGCTAATAAAATGGATGACAATTCCGCTGTGTATACGCTATTTATGTCGGGAAGTCTAAAGTTGTTTCTAGCTGTGTTTGTGAAGTATGCACCACCAGTTCGGCCGTCGCTTCGAGAGCCGTCTGTGTATATGTATGTGTTGTGTTGTGCTTTGTGTTCGTTGAAGAGTGTGTGTGTCTCTGCCGCCGTGACTGTGTTTTTGTTGTGTGTGAAGAGGCGGTGTGTGTCTGGTGTTGTGTCGAGCCAGTGAGATGTGAGTGGTGGCGTTGGCATTGTGGTGATGTGAGCGATGTTGAATAGTGTGAGTGTTTGTCTGATTCTGTGACTGATAAGCGGGTGTCGTTTTTGTAGTAGTGTTTGTCGTCTTGTGGGTGCGGGGTGATTTAAGATGTGGAATGTTGGGCGTGTGGGGTGTGAACTTGCTCTGGCGTAAAATCTAAGTAATGTGTATTTGCGTCGGCGGCAGAGTGTGGGAATGTTTGTGTCGATGTGTAAGTTTGTGGTGTTGGTGGTGCGGCAAGCTCCAGTCACGATGCGCAAGGCAGCGTTTTGGACAGTTTGCAACTTTTAATTTGTTTGGAACATATGTCATCAAATAAGAATGCGTTATAGTCCAGTACTGGGCGTATCAGGGAAATATATAGTTGGAGGAGAGTGGCACGATCTGCGCCCCACTCTCGACCAGCCAATGACTTCATAATATTAATTCGTCGCGTACATCTCTGCACTAAATCATTGAAGTGTGGGATGAACGAGAGACGTGTGTCGTTATTCCCAGATACTTGAATGATTTGACGAAAGTGATAATTTGATTGTTATATTTTAATGGAATGTAGGGTTCCACATATGCAGGTTTCTTTGAAAAAATTAGAGATGCAGATTTACTTGGAGAAATTTCCAGACCCCATTGGTCGCACCATACCTTTATATCAATGAGTACTAGTTGTAACATTTTGCTGGCTTGATCGACACTCGGGTGCGAGAACCACACCGCCAGATCATCAGCGTACATTGAAAATTTGAGACCTTTGTCGATCTTGTTAATATTACTGAAAATGTCGTTAATCATAATTAAAAATAGGGTCGGGGAGAGGACCGATCCCTGTGGGACACCGTGGTCCTGATTTTGATTTGGAGAATATGTGTTGCCGCACCTTACATTAAAAGTTCTATTTTCTAAAAAGTTTTGGATAAATTTGGCGAGTCGACCTCGAATTCCGGCGTTATGGACCTTTACTAGAAGTGCGGTTTTGTTGACTCTGTCAAACGCAGCTCTCAAATCAAGAAAGAGGGCAACTGTGACCTCTCCCTCGAAAGCCGCGCTGGACAGAGTCGATAAGACCAACTAAATTGTCCGCAGTGGAGCGACCAGGTCGAAAACCACTTTGGTGTGGGGTAAGTAAATTATTTGATTCAATGTATGTCCTGATGCGTCCATTAACCATGCGTTCGAATAGTTTACATGCACAACTAGTTAGAGAAATAGGGCGATAGCTAGCGGGAGAAGATTTAGGTTTGCGAGGTTTAAGTATAGGAATTAGCGTACTATTATGCCAAGATTCAGGGAAAGTGCCATCAAACCACATGGTATTGAAGGCTGTTAGTAAGTTGGTGAGACTAGTCTCTGTCAAGTTTTTAAAGAAGGAGTAGTCAATTTGATCTGACCCTACAGAAGTTTTACCACATTTACCTATAGCGTACGTTAACTCTGAGTTGGTAAAAAGAGAGTTGTATATTTCTACGTTATTAGAGTCAAAGCTAATAGATTGAAATTGATCGTTAAGTTGGTTAGTAGAAGTTGGTGTACATTGTTGTGTTGATGATATGTTAGCGTAGTGTTGTGCAAATTGTGTTGCCACCTCTAGGGGAAGCGTGTAAGATGTGTTGTGTATTTGTCTCGTTTCGTTTCGTTTATTAAGGATTCGTCCACGTAGTGGGTATTATGAACCCTGTACATTGTAGGTAAGGGTGACAGACATTTACTCATACACTATGGGACCGGTCACGGTCACGATGCATGTGAGAAACAACACGGACATCCGATTGTAATTCATGTTGGCTGACAAATGGCACGCAGGAACGCTCTGCGACTCCGCACCTCGGTAATGTTAGCTGGGAGAGAATTCCACGCACGCGCGGCCCTATATGCGAAGCTTCTCTGCGTGGCTGACAGGCGACATCTTTCCAGCTGCAGCTCTCCCGCGGCTACAGCTCTCGTTTCCCTCTGGGATACCTGGGATCGTTTGACAAAAAGAGCTCTCAGGGCTGGCGGGCAGTTGTGGTCATGAAGCGCACTAAACACTTTGAGGCAGTCTCGCTGATGCACCATCTCCCTCGTACTCAGCCACCCTAACGAGATGAGGACAGGTGAGATGTGCTCACTGCGCCGCACCCCAGAGACAAGTCTCGCCGCAAAGTTGATAGTTTTCTGAATCCGTGACAGATGGCATTGGGCGGCCCCGCCCCAAACGGAGAGACAGTACAAAATGTGGGGGAAAACGTGAGCCTGTACCAGGAGCTCAAGGGCTTTGGGTGTGAAATAGTGGCGAATTTTGTAGAGGGATATAAGGATAGCGTTGCATCTGCGAACCACCGTCGATATATGTGGCTCCCGGGTCAGACCTGGGTCCAGGACCATGCCCAGGACCTTCACGGTGGAACATGGTGGGATGCGTGAGGGTGATAAGGTGATGTGGAAGCTCGATGTCTTTTTTATGGAAGATTTTGTACCAAAGATGATGAAATGGGTTTTGTCAGGGTTCATTTTGAGACAGTTGGACAGAAACCAATCTTGAAGGTGTATGATGGACTCTTCGACGCGGGCCTTCAGGTGTGATAAGTTGATGACATCGAGAGGGGAGTGGTCCAGGAGTTGAGTGTCATCGGCATAGGACAGGAGTCGGCCATGGGGAAGGAATGCGGACATGTCGTTGATGAAGATAAGGAAGAGGATGGGTCCGACTATGGAGCCCTGGGCGACGCCGTGGGTCAATGGGAGAATTAGGTCTGATCCGCCCGCTACCATCTGTTTCCGGTCTTGCAGATAGCTGCGGAACCAGTCTGAACACACCCCGTACCATTCTAGCTTGTCCAAGAGGACGCCATGATCGACGCTGTCAAAAGCTTTACTTAGGTCGAGCGTCGTCAGCGACGCTATTTCACCTGCGTCGATAATCTTTGAGATCCACTCCACTGCGTCGATCAGGGCGTCCTCCGCGGAATGACGGGGTCGGTAAGCATATTGAAATTGAGACAGTATATGGTTTTCCTGTAGATATGACGTGAGTTGCATGCAGACAGCCTTTTCCGTGATTTTTGACAAAACAGACAGGATAGAGATAGGCCGGAAGTTATTCAAATCGGATCGGTCTCCAGACTTGTGAATAGGTACAACGCGAGCTATTTTCCAGGCATTAGGAAACGTGCATGTGGTTACAGATTTGTTGACGATATTAAGAAGGTGAGGCCCAATAACAGCAAAACACCTTTTCACTGCATGGAGAGGGACGCCATCGATACCGACTGCCCTTGACGAGCTCATGCGTTTAATGGCCTTCGAGAGTTCTGGCAGGGTTACAGGGCGTAGTGCGAGGGCTGATGAGCACACACGGGGAGGCCTCGGTCCGTGCGAGCCCGAAACGGTGGTGCGCCCCACCTCCGCGGCGATGCGTGACCCCACGGACGCAAAATGCTCATTGAATGCGTCAGCCCGGTCACTGACGTCATCGTCACCCAAAGCGGGGCCCCGTGATGGTTGGACAGCAAAACTTTTCAGACGACTCCAAAAAGATTGTCTGTCAGATAAAAGAGAGTCACACAGGAAGTC
This sequence comes from Chirona hameri, assembly GCA_036785665.1. Lineage (NCBI taxonomy): Eukaryota > Metazoa > Arthropoda > Thecostraca > Balanomorpha > Balanidae > Chirona > Chirona hameri. The sequence continues at coordinate 59,891 of JAXIVJ010001093.1, read as the reverse complement.
GCGACGGGCACGAGTGAGCTGGCTTTTCACAGTGTTGCGCCGCCGCTGGTATTCACAGCGACTTTCTGGGGTTCTGGTGCGCTCCCAGGTTCGCCGGGCCTCGTCGCGGTCCTCCATCGCCGACGTCAGCTCGGGATTGTCGCGCAGCCACGGACACGCCGGTCGGCGCCGTCTCACCGTGACGAGCGGGCAGTGCTCGTCGACCACTGCGTCCCAGACCGCCATGAATGCCGTCAGCTTCTCGTCAGCTGTCCGTGCGTTGTAGAGTGGTCCCCAGTCAGCTGTCAGAAGGCTCAGGCACATGGCGTCCCAGTCGACACGCTCCCAGCGCCTCCTTATGACCGGCGCCGGCGGCGGGGGGCGCTGTCTACGCACCCCGGCTCTGAGGAGTACCGGCTGGTGGTCGGCGATTTGATCCTGGAGCACAACGACAGATTCAGGTGAGTCGGTCAGGTTGGTTATGACCAGGTCCAGCATCGTGGGTGTCGGGTGGAGGTGCGTGGGCTCACGCACCAGCTGCGTGAGGTCCAGGTCGCTCAGGATCCGCTGGAGGCCCCGTGCACCTGGGCAGTCCTGTTGTAGCAGATTGATGTTGAAGTCGCCCATGACGACGACCGGCTTGCCAGTGGAGACCGCGTCCCCCAGCTGCCGGTCGATCATCTCGAGCGCTCCGGGCACCGAAGTGGCGGGGGGTCGGTAGATTACCCCGACCACCACTGTGCGGCACCCTGCACCGCTGACGGACAGCCAGAGCGACTCCAGGTTGGGGTCGGAGCCGCCGATATGCAGTATTGTCACGCGGAGGTTGTCTCTCGTCAGGATTGCGACGCCTCCGCCTCGCGCCTTGACCCGCGCGCCGGGCTGGCTTGTGCGGTCACATCTGATTATGCTATATCCGGGGAAAACCAGCACTCGGGTCAGGACACTCGGCTTCAGCCACGTCTCGGACACGGACAAAATGTCAATATTATGTTGTTGGAGCAGGAGGTTGATTTCATCCATTCTTGGTGCTAGGGAGCGGGTGTTGGCATGTCCGAAGCTGTACGTCGATGCTGATGATGTACGTCGTCGATTCGGTTGGTACGTCGATTCCGGCTGTGTAGCCGCCGCCCGGCGGGTCTGACGCAGGGTCAGCCGAGGCGGCTGCACCAGGCAGCGGGTGGCGGGGCCAGCCGGCTCCGGGACGACCGGCGGGGGCCCCATCCCATGCCTGTCGTTCAAGTTTGGCAGACGGCACCCTACACGGACGGGGATCGCCGCCCCGGTGCCTCGCTGACGGCCGTCGGTGTCGCCGGCGCCCGCCAACCCCGGTCCGCCTGACCGGACTCTATCACTCGACCGGGTTTGGGCTGGTGGATTCTCCCCTATGCCAGGGGCGGGTCCAGGGCCCGCCAGGGGGATTAAAGCGCGGTCGTAGTCCTGGCGACGCTGATGTTCCGCGTTTCTTGCCCGATGTCGACGCGCTTGGACTATCCGACCGGCTCTTCTCCCCCGGCAGTGCCGCCTTACTCCGCCTCTGTCCGCCCCTTGGGCGGCGGGTGGGTGATGGATGGCCATGGGGGCTGAGTCCGGCGGGGACCCGGCACGGTCTCGCAGAGTGTCGGCGACGACGGTAGAGCGTGGAGCGGTAGAAGTCGAGGCGGCAAGGTGATAGGTGCGTTGGTCTCTTCGGAAACCGGTAGAATGCCGGCCAGTCCAGCGTGGGTCATGGCTATGGCTATTTAAAATACTGGGCGAGTATAAATAACTATGATCACTACGAAAGAAGGCTCGAAAAGTCTTCAAACGGTCCGAAAACACCACTTCTTGAGATGAGACAAAACCTGCAGTTGGCCGAAACTTAATTACACGCGAAAACACAGCACAACGGAGGAGCGACGCGAGGGGCGGCTGCCGGTAGGAGGCGCCAAAAGTAAGTGTGGGATTTTGTATGACGGTGGTCTTTTATTTGAAAACGATCTAATTAATGTCCAAATTTTTGAGAGGGAGGTAAATCCATTAAAGGTAGATGAGAATTCCTGCCAAGATTCTTTTTTTGCTTTGTCAATGATTGTTTTAGCCAAAGAGCGAGTTTTCCGTACTTCGTGTTCGTTTTCTGCAGTTATACAAGCTTGAAATTTCCGAAATGCTCTTTTCCGGAGGGCAACAGCTCTTTGGCATTCTGTGTTCCACCACGGGGCAGTACGCTGCCTCGGGTGGTGTTGTGTGTGTGTGCGTGTGTGTGGAATGTGCTGATGTGCTGATGCGAGAATAGTGTTTAAAAATGTGTTAATGTCGGTCTGGGAGTCTGCGGGGTGACTAGTGTCAATGTGTTTTTGGAAGGAGGACCAGTCGGCTTTGCGAAGGTTCCATCTAGGCAGAGAGTACAAATTTGTCTGTCCTGAAGGGACTTGAAGTTCTAAGTGAATTGGGTAATGATCGCTAAAAAGAGGGTCAGATTGTGCATTAAATGTAAAAAGAGTCGCGATGCGTGGTGTGACGAAGGCGAGATCAATGGCGCTGTAAGTCACCTCGCCTCCTGAGTGGTGTACGTGTGTGGGTGATTGGTCGTTAAGGAAGACCAAATTATGCCGGTCCAGCAGGTCCAGCATAATTTGGCCTCGGCGAGAGTTCCGGAGGCAGCCCCACGCCCGACTATGCGCGTTGAAATCGCCCATAATCAGACATGGGGTGTTAATATTTGTAATAAGCTGGGAAAAAGAATCAATGTCTATGTCCTCAGTAGGACGGAAATAAATTGAGATAAGAGTTAGTTCTAGCTGAGCGATTTTAATATTAACGCCGACTGCGTCTAAGGTTGTTTGAAGGTCGATTTGATGATGCAAAAGTTGGTTTGAAATAAGCAAAGCCGAGCCGCCTCGGCGCGGTGATGCGTTTACGTTATTTGTATAAAGGCTATAACCGGGGATTTTAAAAGTATAATTATTAAAGTCGGCGTCAATAAAATGGGTTTCCTGAACAGCGGCTACTAACGGATTATTATTTAAGACATAATGTTTGAATTGCCCCCAATGGGATATTAAAGATCTAACATTCCATTGGAGGACGAATTCTGACTGTTTATTATTCATCTAGATTTACTGTCCAAGCCACGCCTGGCGGTCGCTCTTGTGCGCCTGCGGGAGCGGGGGCGGCTCGACCTGCGTTGAGGTTCGGCCGGGCGGGAGGGCGAGGAGGACTGGGAGCGCGAGGAACAGGAGTGGGAGTCACTCTCAGAGAGTCGGGGAGGGGGGAGCGGGCGGGCCGGGAGCTGGAGCGGGAGGGCGGGGACTGGGCGGGGTTGCGGGCGACTTTCCGGGAGACGGCTCTCATGAGAGAGTAGTCCGAGGAGGGGTCCTCCGAGGATCGGCGCTCCGCTGGTGCTGCGGAGGCCGGGGAGGCGGGGCCTGAGTCGGTGTTCGGCTCGGCTGGTTGGGCTGGGGAGCGTGGTGCCGGTGGATCAGCGGCAGCGGCGCGTTCGAGGTCTGACAGAGGTGCCTCGGGGAACTGGGATGGTGGTCGGGAGGTCTGTCGGTTGGGGGGTCTGGCGGGAGGCCGGTGGGGTGGGGGGGAGGTTCCGGGAGGGAGAGGGGCGGCCAAGCGCCGGGGGCGAGACCTGGGCTGAGAGAGGAGGGCGGGGCGTCCGGTGGGCGCCGACTGTCGCGCTTCTCCTCTCGCTTCACGCGCTCCGCCTCGCGAGCGAGGCCCCAGGCCCTACACCGGCGGTCCCAGGCCGGGTGGGCCTGGTCGCACGTGGCGCAGCGTGCTGCGCGCGTGCACCCTTCGGTGCCGTGCTCGCCAGCGCACCGACCACAGGTGGCGGTGCGCACCCGGCACGACCACTTCAGGTGGCCGTAGTGCCAGCACTGCTGACACTGCCGGGGGGGGGGGGGGGGCGGGATCCACTCCCTGGCAGGGGCAGCCACGTACCCACAGTGGATGTGGGTAGGCAGCTCCTTGCCCTTGAAACGGAGCCGAATCAGCGGGTTGGGCTGATCGGGTCGCCGCTTCGTTGGTGACAGGCGGATCACCTCGCACACCCCTTGGTGTGCGAGTTCTCGGAGGAGGTTGTCCTCCGAGAGGTGGGCCACGTCTGGGCACCAAGCCAGACCCTCCACGGAGTTAAGGTGCGCCGGGGCTTCCACGGCGACCTTTTCTTCGATGAAGGTGGTCCGTCCCATGACACTGACGTTCTGTTGGGACGTCAGTGTCTCGATCAGGAGTGCTCTTGACCGAATGGGTTTCGCGCTGGCTACGTCGCCACAGATGGCGACCAGCCAGCACCGGACCGTGAACGGGTTGACATTCCTAAATAGAATGCCATCCGCTCGCCACATAAGGAGGCAAGCGGGCCCGTCCGGGGGGTGGGGTCGGGGGGGGGGGAGCCGTGCTCCGGGTCGGTCCCTGGGAGGCCCCTGAGGGGAGCGGGGAGTGGAACCGATCTGGGGAGTGCGCGGTCGCGCACCGGGGGACCCCAGAGGGGGGTCGGGGGGGGGGGGGGGGGGGTTCAGGGGGGGGGGGGGTAGTCATCGTCGTGGCTCAGGAGGGGATAGGATAGGGGCTAACTGGTTACGTTAACTTGCCACACATGACAGAACGTGTTGGCAACTGCAAATTAACTGCCAAAAGTGGAGGGAAACTAATCCGTGGAGGAGGCCTATTGCCAATAAAAAATTGTATCTAAAGAATCTACCTACTTAAAAATATCTAAGGACTACCTATCTAAGGGTCTACAACCCTACCACACGCACGTGGTCAGGGTTCCGCACCCGGAAGCGGTGGAGGGCTGGAGCAGGCTGGCTAGTTGTCGTCCGAGGTCCGATGTCGGAGAAAGGATGGCCGGACTGGCGGCGGCCTCAGCCGGGTCTGACTCTGGGGAGCATGCAGCCGCGCGAGAGAGCTGCAACATTTGCTGAAGCATCACATACTCTTAACGAATTATAACTCCAAAATGAAGTTATATCTCACGTAATATTGAAGAATGTCCTGTATCCTTATGGTGATGAACATTCACGTATCTAAAGAACACCGCAGTTCGATGGAAACATCGTCATACGGTTGCAGGGGATTCAAAAGTTGCCGCTTTACTCGGCCGGCACCAGTCTGCCCGCCGCCGACGCTAGCAGGCTGCGGTACGATAATACAATATCATAATATGGATAATATATGATAGTTTTCAAACAGAAATATGGCCAGATCGATAGATTAACATGTTCTCTTGTTCGTGAACTTTGATTTCCGTCGCTACGGCTCCTAGGAGCCGAATAATCGTTTTGAGGCCCAAAACATCCGTGCCTCAGATGGCTACCATTGGTCGGCACGGCACGGCACCGTCGGCTGAGAGGCGTTCGCCCGCTGATGCCTCAGTAGCTGGGCTGAACGGGCGGAGGCGGTGAGGCGGCAGGCCGGCCGGGCCTCAGTCGGCTGGTAGTGGTTTGCTGTAGTATGGTAAACGTGCTGGCGGGTGGATGGAAGAGCCGGAGAATTTCGGTGATATGCCATAATAAAATGCACTGCGATGTGCAGAATGGGAATCACTCACACATCTTTTTTTTTCTATGGCAACCAATTAATATTTCTTCCACATTCATTCTTCACACATTCTTCCTAAATAATAGGTGAGGCCCGGCCTCAGTTGCCTCATATGACGAGCCGCCACTGGTAAACAGTTCATGAACATGTTCATGTTTGTTTATTTGTTTGTTTACGAGTTTCATAATCAAGGTCATCTGTTCACGAAGAAATGTCTGTTCGTGAACAGTTCACGAACGTTCATGAACTGTTCATGAACAAATATACATGATTTAGTTTTTGACTCGCGAGTTCACATTTTGCTGTGTCATCTTCTATTATTTGTAACAGGCTCACAATTTTGGTAGGAAATGACCAAATGGGTACTATTAATGTGGTGTTGGGCTTATGAAAATAACAGCCAACCGTATTGCTTCGTATAATGTATAATGCCAATCGTCTAAGCATTAAATAATTATTTGAGAAAAAAGTTTTCTAGGAGTCAATTTCCATCACCACGAGCGTCGAAACCAGGACTGGGTAATGTATCCGTATTTGTTTCTTCTCTGACCCATTCGCTAGGCCTTTGATCGTAGCATGGAAATAATCGCCTTTAACCCTATTCCCTGCGGGTCCGGGGTAGATACTGCCTCCCCGGTGATTTTTCGCTTGCCGCTCCCAAACCGTTGTGCCCAGCAGGCACATAGCCAGGATTTCGTTCAGGGGGGGGGGGGGGCGGCGCCTCGAAAGAGCCCCTTCCCGAGTGTTGAAAAGGCCCCATTCCCAAGCGTTGAAAGGGCCAAACAAAACGGATGCAAATACACGTTCCAAGGATGGAAAATGCAGTATAACAGGTATGGCATGGGTCGTACCAACTTTCAGGAGCTGGAGTTAGCAAACTGCCATATCAACTTTGAAACCAGCGACACCAATTTGGAATCAGCTATACCAACTTGGAATATTTGCTTAAGCTCAAGACCTGGAACTCTTAAACAAATTGCGGCGCGAAAATTTTGAGTCTTATGCCCTGGATATGCATTCTCATCAATGCGTCGCATTGCGTATGGTGCGGACCTCTAAAAATGTTATTGTGCGTTTAAAAGTGCGGTTAAAAAAAGTGTTAAAGCGAACTATTTTTCCCAACTATATAGGAAAGTAGCAACAATCAACATAACACGTAAGTGCTCCGAGAAACGGCCCGTTTTTTTTCTAACCCGCATATAATTTCATTTGTAGTGCGGCGCGAACATTTTGAGTTTTATTCCTTGGACAACTGCATGCTTACTGTTGAAAGGCCCCGGGTCCCTTCAGATCGTCTAGGGGTCCCTCCGATCTTTTCAACGCCCTTCCAACCTGTTCAGGGACTCATCTGGGATCTGCGAAAAGACATGATGTGGAGTGGCTGATATATATGAAATACAAAGAGGGCTTACTCTACAAGAAAAAATAAAATCGGAGCTTTCGGGTATATTGTAGAGCTTTCGGGTATATTGTAACACCCTTTGTTGGCGCGATGAAGAGACATTCGGTAACATGCCATTGCTCGTCTTGCAGACGAGCAATGGCCTCGTCTTTAAGACGAGCAATGGCTGCTTTGTCGCCTTGCGACATGTTCCGAGGGCCCTCCGACCTGCCCTGGGGCCCCTCTGTGCTGACTAGGGGCCCATTCGGCATGTTCAGGGGCCCTTCTGACCCCACATAGGGGCCCTTTCGGTCTGGTCAGGGGCCCCTCCGATCTGCACAGAGGCCCTTTGAACTTCCCAGGGGCCCTTATGACCTGGCAAGGGGCTGCGCTGGCTGCTTTGTCGTCCTCCCGACATGCTCAAGGGCCTCTTGACCTGCCCAGGGGCCCCTCTGTGCTGGCTAGGGTCCCATGTGACGTGTTCAGGGGCCCTCTGACCCGCTTAGGGGCCCTTTCGGTCTGGCCAGGGCCCCTCTGACATGCACATGGTTATTTTGAACGTCCAAAGGGCCCTCTGGTCTTTCAGAGAGGGCTCTCTGGTCTTTCAGAGAGGGCCCTGGTGGCCCTAAAGGGCCTCTGAAGTGCTCTAAACTCTATAATGACCACGCTTCGCGTGGTAAAGATCCCATGATATCGCGGTCTCGCCGGCCCTAGCGCCGAAAAGGGGCCTCTAGGGTGGGGGAAGCCGCCGCCCCCTTGGCTACGTGCCTGGGACCCAGCGTCTTGAAACGTTGTGACATTTCCTATAATTGATATACACGTGTTGTCAAAATTTTAACAAAATCGGGCAAGCAGAGGCGGTGCCAGGCCCTTGTTATTGGAAAGCAATCTGTCACGCTTGAATGGTTACGAATACGGTTGTGTGGTGCATACTTCCTTCGTATTTTGTGGTACAATAAATGCGTCAGATACATTTTCACAGCAATATGCATCATAAGTACTGGGATTGCACATCTTTTTGGCAAAGGCGCACTCAGGTACAAACAAAAATGGGAGGCAGTGGGAGGTGGTGCAGTTACTAGCGGTTTGTGTTGCATGTAACATCGGTATACATGAGATTCAACCCCATAGTTCATTTTCACACTATAAAGACGTTAGCAGAGGCAGCTCCAGGCTCTAGTTTTTTTGCGGGTCAATTGTGTTAGGTGTAGCCAATTCCTCCCCCATATGCTGCCCTGAGTGCACCATTGCTTGGAACAGTGCATTCGCCCTATCTAAGATTAACATAAGTGCGTGAAAAGATTATGTGACGTAGAAAAGAACCATCGAAACATGCGTTTGCTCCACCCTCGAATTAGCAAGTTGATAAAAAGCGTAAGGCCGATGGTACCCCCCCCCCCCCCCCCACGTTGTTTACCTAGATCCGCCTATGCGCAATATATTAAATTTAACAAATTATTGCAAATAATGCGCACATCTGACGCTCATATCGCCCCAAACAAGCAAGAACAGCACATGTTTGTTATCAGAAGATCCCCCACTTTATATTCCCTAAATACGCCTATGATATTTAATTTTGGAACTTGTCTTTTGATATACGTATTTAAGGGAGATAATCACCTTTTGATTGTGTTAGCAACAATTTATTTGGCTACCGTTATGGTATTAAACTGATGTGATCTAAATTTAAGAATTAAATAAAATGATTCCCTTATTCGAAGTTGGAAGTTTGGGAAAATTAATGATCGGTATTTTCCCTCCACTATTGGAAAGCGCAACATCTGGCGCTTTTGCATCAATCTGTTCAACGTTGTTGAATGGGCACTTTCAAACAAATCGCCGACACTAAATAAGTAAGGTAATAAGTAAGGTAATAAGTAATAGTATATAGTAAAGTAATAAGTAATAAATATGTAAGGCCACTGTTAAACTGACGATTTCAATGCACTTTTTTCAAATGATTGTTGATTGTTCTTAAAAGTTTGGCACATATTCCCAAAAGATAGAGTGCAGGAAACATATTGCATACCTTCATGATAAATAACAATGCGTAGGGAGGCTAATTTACTGAATTCGTTACTGAGTACTTGCTGATTATAAGCGTGGAACGCTTATCAACTATGACTTGAAATATATATATCGGTAGGAATTGTCATATGCAAAATGTAATGAATTTACAATATATTTTGGTCTCATCTATCGATTTCAGGTGCTAACTCCATTTGTGTGGGAAAAGATTATTGTCTCCCTTTAAAGACATGTACATTTCAAGCTAAACAAAGTTTGTTCCATGAAGATCGGTCGAACCACATGACCACAATGACCTTTCAAAAACACAAACTTTTCTTGTGTTTTGCCTCTGGCCTCCGATTTTGAACAAAAAAGAAATTTCGAGGTTAAAATATATATTATTTTTATGACAAGTTGAATGTTGTTTGTCCCATCGAAATCGACGGAGCAGTTCTCGAGATATCGGGGGGGGGGATTAAAAATTAAAAATTATTAAAGGGATTATAAGGGTTTCCATCCTGAAAGTAAATGCACTCTTTTGCAGTTGTATGAGCTTTAAACACGTTTAAGACATATAACAGGGACCTCAATGCTCATTTAGTCCATTATTTCAGCAATTATCAGCGTTAAAACTTGGGCGTTTTTCGAGACTAGTATCAGATAACGAGTACTTGATCGGCACTACTGTCCACCACTTTCATCTTAAGATCAATTTTAGAGTTTTGAATTATCTGCAAGTCCTACACTGGATCACAAAATTATTATGCAATTCAAAACTGACGGGACTTTGTATTATTACACACTGTTCGTTGAGGTTTTGTGTTGTGGTTTTCTTATCTCCGGCCTTTAGCGTTGAGAATTTGGTGGTGGCGTATTAATTTTTTGGCATGAAAATTCATGAAAAATATAGAATTTGATGGGGAAAACTAGGTAACTGCTGGTGTCGTTGGAGCAAAAGAAGTTTATTTTCTTTCAAATATTGCTTATTTTACCGGAAATATGCCATAAGTGAGGTGTTTTTATTAGCATAAAAGAGATGACTGGCTCTGCCTCAGCCGGTCCTGCAGAAAATACGCGGTGGCATCACCGCGCACTTTGGAATGTCCTTACGTGCAGAAGAGGTCATTTCCAGAAAAATGTGGCTACCGTGGGACTTCTACCACCTTTATAAGTACGTTTTACTATGTAACTCAATTATTCTGGGGAAAAAACCGTAAGTCCCTTTAAGACGCTGACGTCCCACAGTTCTTCGTATGTGGCGGCTCACTGTCGACAACCGTGCGGCGTGAGTCAATCTACATTTGCCACAATGATGTGCTTGTCTAGTCTACCATGTCTGCAGATGAACTTTAAAAAGGATTTTCATAATACAAACAACAAAGATGTGCGCACCGCTTCTAAATGAGCTTTCCTTGCCACGAAATATGTTATCTATTCATATGAGCTGTTCATGAACAGTTCGTGAACATTCGTGAACTGTTCGTTGTTTGTTTATTTATTTTCAGCTGCTGGCGTCATTTGTTCATGAACACATCTGTTCAATAACTGTTTGTTTGTGTTTGTTTATTAGGAAAAATAAACAAACACCGAACCCTGAAAATTTAATCTGGGCCATCAAGAATGGCCTATGATAACATGATACATAAGGAAGTGGGCTGCTATCATGCGTATCCTCGGAATAGGAAGCATTTCAATATTTCCCCGTTGACTTATAATGGGGAGGTCACGAAGGTGACCCGACCTTAGGTCACCGATAAAAGGAAAAATAGGTTACCGATATAAGAAATCCCCCTCCCCCGGCCGTGCGCGTGTTAAGGTGACCAAAGGGAATGTTTCGCCTTTCTGAAAGTTGTCAAATATACGCTGGTTGTAGTCGAAAATATGAAGTAAGTGCTGCTGATAACGATGGTGATATTTTTTCTCTCGAAGTCACTTAACTTTATACAAATTAAGGTTTTAAATGTGGGATGATGACGTCATTATTGAGCTATAGACCGCCGCTGATTGGCTGACAAAGTGGCTTTCAGCCAATCAGCGGTGGCACTAGCCTAGACCTCATTTTGCAAATGGGAAATTAAATTGCTTAAAAACGGCTAAGTTTTGGGGAAAATTACCTTAGTATTTTCGACATTTCAATAACGGCCAAAGATAATGGCTAGCTCAGTTGAAAACCAATACAAAGGTGAAACATTCCCTTTAACGCGATAGCAATGATGCACCAGCAATGCTGTTAAATTGTTACGGCGCGACTTATTTGACAGCGTGCTCCGATTGCAGCTGGGCCGATCTGGGTCACCAGTGCTGTCCTGTCCTGTCCGCTGGCGGCTAATCGGGGACGTTCTGTACCGATGATGTATCACTTTGAAGTATGGCTATACGGCTGCGACGCGGCGGTCCCTCGGGGTGCGCCCTCTATCTCTCTTCGTCCCCGATGGCCGCGCGCCGCCTCCGGCTAGCATGCGGACCTCAGCCTCGGCGACCCCCCCCCCCCCCCCCCAGCGGGCGTCAGATGCCGGCAACATACCACCGGGTTGTTCCGGCAGCCGGCAGCTGACTGTAATGTGTACCGTGCCCAGCCTGGGGTCCCTAGACGACACTGGCAGCGTGCAGCCAGCCGCAGGCCAATGCTGATCATACCTCAGTCATGGCATCATCGATAGCGATTCGTCTTGTTATCAGAGTTTGTTCGTCTGCCCGACCGTCTCATCGTTCCGTCCGTCCGTCCGTCCGTCCGTCCGTCCGTCCGTCCGTCCGTCCGTCCGTCCGTCCGTCCGTCCGTCCGTCCGTCCGTCCGTCCGTCCGTCCGTCCGTCCGTCCGTCCGTCCGTCCGTCCGTCCGTCCGTCCGTCCGTCCGTCCGTCCGTCCGTCCGTCCGTCCGTCCGTCCGTCCGTCCGTCCGTCCGTCCGTCCGTCCGTCCGTCCGTCCGTCCGTCCGTCCGTCCGTCCGTCCGTCCGTCCGTCCGTCCGTCCGTCCGTCCGTCCGTCCGTCCGTCCGTCCGTCCGTCCGTCCGTCCGTCCGTCCGTCCGTCCGTCCGTCCGTCCGTCCGTCCGTCCGTCCGTCCGTCCGTCCGTCCGTCCGTCCGTCCGTCTGTCCGTCTGTCCGTCTGTCCGTCTGTCCGTCTGTCCGTCTGTCCGTCTGTCCGTCTGTCCGTCTGTCCGTCTGTCCGTCTGTCCGTCTGTCCGTCTGTCCGTCTGTCCGTCTGTCCGTCTGTCCGTCTGTCCGTCTGTCCGTCTGTCCGTCTGTCCGTCTGTCCGTCTGTCCGTCTGTCCGTCTGTCCGTCTGTCCGTCTGTCCGTCTGTCCGTCTGTCCGTCTGTCCGTCTGTCCGTCTGTCCGTCTGTCCGTCTGTCCGTCTGTCCGTCTGTCCGTCTGTCCGTCTGTCCGTCTGTCCGTCTGTCCGTCTGTCCGTCTGTCCGTCTGTCCGTCTGTCCGTCTGTCCGTCTGTCCGTCTGTCCGTCTGTCCGTCTGTCCGTCTGTCCGTCTGTCCGTCTGTCCGTCTGTCCGTCTGTCCGTCTGTCCGTCTGTCCGTCTGTCCGTCTGTCCGTCTGTCCGTCTGTCCGTCTATCCGTCCGTCCGACGACGGCGAACAGCGGCAGTTTCTCCTGCAAGTTGTCGCCGATCATCGAAAGCGGTTCCCAGACCGTACCAAGCGAACGCTAGCCGGCTCAACAGGGCGACGCTGAATAATCGTTAAGCCCAGGCTGCTATGCGTGATCGTTCCGGAAAGTACGCACGCTTTTGCAAGTTTGCGTCTTTTGCGTACCGTTTTTTGACACCGTCCGGGATTTGCGTAGTATAGTGTTGAAATGGTAATGAGACTGATCCTTTTGATGAATACGCATCAGTGCTTGAGTACTCAGGCTTAAAAGTAGTCAGGGATTTCACGTGGGTCAATACTAAATATAAATAGTTTAGGCTCCAGAGTAGAGCTGCCACTTTTCAGGCCTGTGACTACCCGCGCCGCGCCGCAAACACTGTTCAACTACCCACCACTACCCACGTGCTCAAATAAGCTGTCAACTACCCACAACTACCCGCAACATAAATTGTACTATTTTGGGATTGAAGAAAATTAAAGCAAAAACCTGTAAATTATGCAAATGCATGCAATAAACTTGAATGATATTGCTGAAATGAAAGCGCAGTCACTGAAATAAGGTTTAAAACTTTCCTTTTTTGAAAAGTTGAAAATTATGCTACCCACCAACTACCCACTTCAGCCAAATGATTGCTTGTGCTACCCACAACTACCCACGTGGGTAGTAACTACCCACGTCTCGTGGGTAAGCGGGTAGAAAGGTGGCACCTCTACTCCAGAGGTTACGATGGCATTTTCTTTAACAAAAAATCGCGAATAACTTTGTATCGGTTGAACATAGAGCAATAATTGTGACACCATCGTGTTTGTCTCGTCAATGCGCTTCGAAAAATATGAATGGTGTCCTGGTTAGGTCAACTTCAAAATTTGACCTCAGGTCAATGTCATTTGGTGACCCAGGTATGTCATGTTGCATTTGGGGCGATGCATCTGGACGAGACAAACACATTGGTGCCATTCGCACGTCTCTATCTATATTATAGCAAGAGTTATTGGCAATACAGATTGCCGGCGATGCGCCACCAACTGTCTCAGACTACGCAATCTTGCAAAAACCGGAAAAAAGTTCAAAACTCTGAACTTTTTTGGCGTACTTGCGTCTTTTGCAGAGTTGCGTACTTCCGTGCTGCGTCTTTTGCAAGTTTGCGTGATATTTCATGCGGTCTTTGCGTACTGTTCCAGTGTAGCTCAGTCAATGCATTTTCTATCAGCTGAACATTTTTAGACTACGCAAAAGACGCAAACTTGCAAAAACCGTGCGTACTTTGCGTACTATCAAGCATAGTGTAGCCTGGGCTTTACTCAGTCGGCTCAGTCATCACGCAGACGGCCAGCAGCAGAGACAAATCAAGTGCATACAAGTACAGTGGCGGCGGTATAGACCAGAGTACTTATATAATGAGTAGGTTTAAGTTTGGCGACTGCCATGGTTACGTCACGCCTGATTCAAACTAAAATAAACTAGCTATGTTACCATATCAACTATTTCTGGAATGCTTTTTGGAATAGTTCTCATTTTCTTCTAGAATTTCAACTTAATAGTAGGATATGGTAATCACATCGGAAAATATCTGAATAGAAAACGAAATATATTTAATACAATTGTGTGCGTGTTCGAATGAAAATAATGTTTAAAGTTCATTGGTACATCAATTTTATTGGGAAAAAATATATAAACATCATGTTAACGATATATCACAATTAGTCAGCTGTAACAGTTTGCATTCATGCCGGAAATTTCGAAGCACCAGGCCGCCGCACAGTGGGCCCTGGCAGACTTAATGCGCTGGAAATTCAGATTGGTTGACTTTTTGAAATTGCAAGTATTTATGCTTTATTAGACTTATAATTGACCAAAGCACACGATGTTGTTATGTTCTTTACAGTGAAGTGGAGATAAAGGTCGGTAATGTGCCTCCAATGTCGATAACTTTCAGGAATTTCCCTTGTTTGTGGCTTGTTTGCAGAATACAGCCATGATGTTCGGTATCATTTTTGGGAGGAACGGATACGCCATTTCACTTAATCCTTATGAGTTTAGTACAACACAGAGCATTGTTATCGCGTTGATGCATTTTGTGTAGGGATTGCTACATTTGATTTGGACATCTGCAAGATGCTAGCAACCAACTACGAGAACGTGATAATAAAACAATTGTTATCTCTTCATTTAAAGTTTTAAAGAATTCTTAACCGAACTTATCCACGAAATGTATACCGATACATCTTCAAACAATGCGCTTTTAGATCCTATTCACAGTTTTTGCTACTTTCTGCTAGTTTCTGTGATATCAGCCATTTAGTTGCTTGATGTCAGGAGCGATTTTGACCATTACGCTCAGAACCGTGCCGTCTGCCGAGTGCCGCGAGACGACCCCGGACAGGCCTCACTGAGGCCGCCTCCGGGCTAAGAGTGGCATTCTCCGGCTACGTAATGGGGCAGGCGAAGAAAATCATGATTTAACTCTTTTATTGTTGTTGAGTATGAATAATGTACTATACATGTGAACATGAGACAGCAAATACTTGCCTTGCATGTATGTTTCGTCCACCATCAGGTATTGGCTCGCGTATATTGCACTTGTGTTTTCTTAGCCTTGTTCCGTTATTGGTACCGACAGGTATGGGCCGTTTTGTCTATGTCGCTATTAGTTGACGGAACACAGTGAGACTTTGACCTCCGTGAGTGTTAGAAATGATTTCGCGGCGTCAGTTATTCGATTTGGTCCGCAGACATGGCGGGGTGACGAAAGTGAAAGACCACGATATCGTGAGGTTTATTGAAATGTCGCTCAGAAAAAAAAAAACAATGACCAATATTGCATTGCATATTTTAAGTTAAAAGTGCAGGAAATGACTTACTACACCTAGCAATTTATTATGCAGATCATATGGTGTCAGGTCAGACCAGGCTGTATCATCAATAAAGTACTTACAAAAATGGTCCTGGTATCGCCATTGCGCACGTTTAATAGCATTAACACCTCATGCTGATTATCTCTTTCAGCTTATCTATTTATTTCAGATTATCTCGTTCAGTTCCTTCACCTTTGGCCGGAGGATTTGGGAAAGGGCATTGCAAGTCAGGCTAACTTTATTTCCCCACAAATTCCCTCGCTTGTTATGAGAAAAAAAATCCCTCGCCTGACAATGCCCTTGTCAACATTTTAGAATGAACAGGTATTCGTGTGATAGTTTACGTCACATCAGATAGTTTAAGCCCACACTTAAGTCTCTATAAAAAAAAACACTTTTTGAGATCTCAGTGGGGTCTACTTGCACCCCCACCCCCTCGCGATAATTTCCATTAAAAAAAAAAACAGGAACAGGTCTGGGGAAAATTAATTGTACAGATACGCTCTCCCATGGCCTAATACCTCCGGCGTCTTCGTTTTTATAGTCCCAAGACCAATATCTTGGCCACAGATATGGCGGCCGGCTGGCCCAGTGTGCGCCGCAGGGCCGGCCAGCCAGCGGTGGCGGCCGGCCGGCCCCGCGGCGGTATAGTCTCTGACATGGCGTCGCAGCGGTTCTCACCAACTTGCGGCCGGCGCGGCGGCGGCGGTGTACACAGCCCCTGGCAGCGGACCCCGCTCCGGCGCGCCGTGTGGGAGGAACATGCCTCCACTCGACCGAGAATTGTGAACGATTGGAGTGTCTCAGGTAAAATCGGAGGCCATTCCAGGAATCTTGAAGAAACGAGCTTCCCATTGAGCATAAATACTTGTATCCATCTCTCTTAGATAACACATTAAGGGGGGGGGGTAACTACCAAGCCTCTTTGCATTGTCGTAACACTGTGGAGCGGGATTCGACTGCCATGGTGATGTCACGGCTACTAAACAACTCGCGCCCCCCCCCCCCCCCCCCCCCCCGGTATAGACGGTCGGAGGCAGCGGAAAGTGAAGACACCGGCCGCCCTCGGTCTGGTGCATGTAAACGGGGTGTGAACATGGTGCAGTAAATCTTCTGTGTTGCTGTTTTGTATCCAATAAATCGAATATCATATTCCGACAGGCATTTTGTCAGCAGCCATAGGGGCTTCAGGGCATGTCGACAACTTGGTCATTTTGCGTCAGCTGCCATAGCTCTCGTTCCAACCATATTATGGGCTGATCTACATAAACCCTTGCCCAGGGTTTTGCCAGTATCCGAAGCGGTTGGGAACCAAATATAATGGTGCCTGGGAAAATACCTCACAATAATGCATATATGAACCATTAGCTTACAATGCGCCGTTTAGCCGCCATAAGCAATAATTACCCAAAATTGCCAAAAACTCAAAAGTTAAAGTGCATTGAGCACCGTCTAATTATTGATCAATTTTAAAAAAAATGACACACTACCTTCCTATAACCAATCGCACAATATTAGGAGGTGGCAGCTTAACTTTTCCTATTTTCGATTTTTAAGGACCACCCTAACGATCAGCCACGCCAAATTTGGAGGAGGGGTGTCCAACGGTCCAGAAGCTGCAGAAGGGAGGGCAAAGCAATCCCTCTCCTCTGTGCCCGGGCCTATGAAAGGGTCGTGGCTCCCAAAACGCCTGAGATCTGAAGAAAATCGAAACATTTTTCGATTGAAAAGGAATTCCAAGGAACTTTAACTAACAAAAAAGTTTGTTTTAAATCACCTATTACCTAATAGGTGATTTAAATGAATATACCTAAGGAAGCAAAATCTGTCAAGCGAGTATGGTAATTCTAGACTTTTGGGGATTTGGCCCCTGAACCACCTTTTGTCGTTCTGGATCCGTCCTTGAACATGCATCAATCAGGCAAAGTTGGTAAGACAATCATTGCCCAGCCACCTTTTTTTTTGGTCCCACCAACGTTGTATTTGGTCCCACCAACGTTGTATTTGGTCCCACCAACGTTGTATTTGACACAAAATTTGCTCAATTTGAAGGCATTTTAACGTTAAAGGGAATATGTCACCTTGAAAGTTGTCTTGAAATTTGGCTATGCGGGGTATTTCGAGCTGAAGAAAAAAACGAATATTGCCTTTGTTTGGACGATAGATGGATATCCATCGAAAAATAGGCATGTCTCTCTTTTTTCCTTCATGGCCATAACAATTCATGACAATTATGACGTCATGCATATGGTAGCTTGGATATGAAAACTATTGCACACAGTAACGACGGACTTTAGACATATATACGCAGGCCTTGTAACGTAAACAACCGTTATGAGGACTCGAAACAGCGTCTTCTAAAAGGGGCCTACTAGTCGTGTGTCGAAATTACTTAGCGTAGCGTGGTAATTCTTTCACCACACCTAGTTTTTCGATCTGCTCTACAAATCTGCTATTTCAGTTCAAAACCCCATGTTAAAGGTAAACTATTCCCTTAAAGGAAATAGTTCACCTTCAACATTAGTTTTAAACTGAGATAGCTGTTTTGTAGCCCATGTTGGGAAACCCCTATCTGCAAGTTTCCTTGACTGAAAAAGACTCTCCAGCCGAAGATATTTGACTTTTTGGCGAAGGAATTCGGCGCATATATGATATACCGTACCGTCTGAAAGTGCCAGCACTGCCATGGAGCATGCGCAGACCAATAACGCACACCATAACATAAGTGATTTACGATCTTCTGTCCTGAATTGGCGCGATGTAGGACCATTTTTGAAAATAAAAAAAGAAACTGTATTCAAAAATATAATAAAATCGTGTTCTGGAAGAAAAAAATCCGAAGGTGAACTATTTCCTTTAAAGGAAATACTTCACCTTCAACATTAGTTTTAAACTGAGATAGCAGTTTTGTAGCCCGTGTTGGGAAACCCCTATCTGCAAGTTTTCTTGACTGAAAAGACTCTCCAGTCGAATATATTTGAGTTTTTGGCGAAGGAATGCGGTGCTGGCGAAAGAATGTTGTACTGGTTCTAGCCCGGGCAGAGGCTATACCATCAGCCAATCAGCTTGCAGCTGGTGCTAGCGAGCGAACGCCGGCCGCCGGTTGGCACATCTCCAATGCGAGTCCATCTTTACGCGACTACTTTCGATTCTGATTGGCTGAACCATTTTTTACATTGGCGTGACGTCAGGACTCTGACTCAGAGAGTATGCATATAGTTTTGATAAACAATACAAATTTACGGCCTTCTGTCCTGAATCGGCGCGATATAAGGCCATTTTTGACAATATAAAAAGACATTGTATTAAAAAATGTAATCAAATCGTGTTGGGTAAAAAAATTCCAAGGTCAACTATTTCCTTTAAAGGGAATGTTTCACCTTTCTGAAAGTTGTCAAATATACGCTGGTTGTAGTCGAAAATATGAAGTAAGTGCTGCTGAAAACGAAGGTGATTTTATTATTTGGGATGATGACGTCATTATTGAGCGCTATAGAGAAAACCTTTACGCTGCCCAACATATGGTACAATCGTTCAGACAATTCTGGCGACTTAAATACAAACATAGTGAAACTGTGTCTTCTCCCGCACAGCACACAACGACGAGTGCGAGACATTGCGTTAGCTAAATATTTATTTTAATAATACAAAATCATAACTGAGACTTCAAACAACGTGAAAACTTCAACTTGAACCGCAACCTATAACGTTGGCCGTTGTTTACATCGTACTCGCCAAGGTTCGAGAAATACAGGTCGTCTGACTTCCAGGACCAACAATCTTGAAGTGGATGTCAGCCAATCAGCGGCAGCATTACCACAGACCCCATTTTGCAAATTATAAATTCAATTGCTTAAAAACTGACAAGTTTTTGGGAAAATGACCTTAATAATTTAGACATTTCAATAACGGCCAAAGATAATGGCTATCTCAGTTAAAAACCAATACAAAGGTGAAACATTCCCTTTAAAGAAGAGATTTTCCATCTAGGAACCCAGCAAGTTGAAAAAGGGAATTCCCCAGCTCTGAATCTCACGACTTGCCCCACCAACTTCTTTGGAAACGCTTCTGCCATGACCGCTACCAAATACAAGTTTGTTTTATCGCAAGGCGTCGCCACAAAATTATGAGTGGGTGGGGGCAGCCAGGTGTTTGCCTCGGTAACCGGACAAAAAGTCACAAGTCAAAGGACAAAAAGTCAAATGTGAAAGTCAAAGGACAAAAAGTAAAATAGGCTGAAAGTAAAAACGGACAAAAAGTCATGGCAAAAAGTCAAAAAGCAAAAAGTCAAATGCAAAAAGTAAAACAGGCAAAAAGTCAAAAGGATGCAGGTCAATTGCAAAAAGTCAAACAGGCAAAAAGTCATAATGGATAAAAGTCCAAAAGGCAAAAAGTCAAATGCAAAAAGTCAAAAAAGCAAAAAGTCAAATGCAAAAAGTCAAAAAGGCAAAAAGTCAAAAGGGCAAAAAGTCGAATACAAAAAGGCAAAAGGGCAAAAATAGCTGATTCACGGCTCCGCGTCACGCCAAAGCTTGTGGTGAGAGTAAGTTTCTTCGTTTCGCTCCATACAGGACACGCGGGTCTTGGGTGTTAGGTAAGTCAAACTGCAAAAAGTAAAATGTAAAACGTCCCAAAATCAGAGGGAATAAGTATAAAATGTAAATGACGGCTATACCAGTTCAATACGCCATGGAAAGGTGAACTGCTTTTAATTAAAGGCCGTTTGTATCATGTCCGTGAAGTTAGCGACGGATTCGGATTCGAATTCAGTGTCGAGTAGCGATTCGCTTCAAAATGTGGTTACTGGTCAACTTGGACACGCTGATCACGAAAATGACATTAATTTTGACATTCAAGGTCATCTACAAGGCCATTTTCAAGATCCTCCTCATAAGTAACCTCACTCGTGGCAGGTGTCAACACGGTGTCAGGTACGGCATAACATTGAAAAAGAACATATTGATCAGAAGCGATGGGCTCGCATGAGGCCGGCAGGCCCGACACCACTTACACACCGGGCCCGAACTTCGGGCTTAGCACTGGCTCCGTAGCCCTGCGATTTGCATTGCTAGTAGGTGATAAACAGCCCGGTATAGCTAACGTGATTCTTATTCGATGTATTTGCCTGCACTGTACACATATCTTTGAAGTTAATTAACTTCTAATTCCGTTATCTTTCCTTTATCTTGTCGGATTTTTCGACTTTTCGCATTTTACTTTTTGTGTTTGACTTTTTACGCTTTTTACTTTTTGCATTTGACTGTTTGCGTTTTTGGCTTTTTATATTTGACTTTTTGCATTTGACTTTGCGTTTTTGACTTTTTGCATTTGACTTTTGCATTTTTGAATTTTTGCATTTGACTTTTATCCTTTTTGACTTTTTGCATTTGACTTTTATCCTCTTTGACTTTTTGCATTTGACTTTTTGACTTTTTGGCTTTTACTTTTATGTTTCTGACTCCTTGCCATTTGACTTTTTGTCCTCTTGACTTTTTGCGGTTTTTACTTTTTTCTTTTGACTTTTGTCCTTTTGACTTTTTGCCGTTTTTACTTTTTGCATTCGACTTTTAGCCGATTTGACTTTTTATCCTTTGACTTTTTCACATTTAACTTTTTGTCTTTTGACTTTTCACATTTGACTTTTTGTCCTGGAATCGTGAAATGGCGCTTCCCTGGGACAAACTACATAAACACAATAGCATGTATTAAAGTGAAATATTCACCTTTTGATTTATTTACCTGCATTTGTATGTGACACATGTACAAGGGCGGATCTAGCCGGCCGTTGTTTTTTTGTTGGGGGGCAAACCGTTTTAAGCGGACCTTACCTACCCCCAATTTCGCATTTCTTCCCGGATTTGGCCCACTTTATTTTGCAACTACACGATTTCTATTTTTTTTAGCTTTTCGACCTTTTGGGATATTGAAAAAGGAAAGATCGTCAGCTTGCAGTTTGTATTGTTCCGACATTGCCTTACACTGAGCAAAACTGTGTCAATCGTCGGCTGTACCCAGGGGCGTCGCCGATAGTGTTGCCTGATGATAAAGCCCAGAAACATAGGCGGTGGGCCTTGTAGAGAATAAGAAGCTAAACATGCTATGCATTCAATTCAACGAACCGACAACAACGAACCGAAGACGATGGCGATGGCTTCGTTATGACGATGGCCACCGATGTGACGCTGCGAAGCGGCGTGAAAATTTTAATTTTAGGTCGTGTAAAGAAATTGTATTATTGGAACCAGACTCAGCTAACCCCTATTCCTGGTTCCACATCTCGGTATAATGAAAAATATTGAAATTAAGGTAGGTAAGGTAAAATTTACGTATTCTTCCGATAGTAAATCACGATGACCGGTGGCAGTCAGCGCTCAACAGTAAATATGATAATAATAACTGTATACATATGTACCGAACAGTAACAAACAACTGGTAACAGTGCAAATTATTTCAAAGCAGCAAGACTTTTCCGCACATAATTAATAATAACACATATTTATATAGGTAAGTTTGATAAGAGTTGGAGAACGTTTAGCAACTTGTTCATTGTAAAAAAAAAGTTGTTCAAAATGATAATTTGTGCTAATAATATATTATTTCATCAAAAGCTCCTATCAAAGTAAGCTGGACAAATAGCAACACCCTAAACTAGTAAGGCGCCGTAGTCGGCGATGAACGAGCGAGCGCGAAGGAAATATATGGTGAAATTCAACTCGATAGGGCAAGTAGTTTCTGAGATGCAAAAAAGTGCGCACGTGCAGACGCACCCCACCCCTGACTTGTGGAAAAGAGGCGGCTGAGAGGTCCCTAACCACACACTGAATTTGAACACAAACGGCTCAGCCGTTCCTGAGATATAGAATAGGGGTGTGCACGTGCGCACGTGCAGACACCCCATCCCTGACTTGTGGGAAGGCGGCGGCTGAGAGGTCCCTAACCATACACAAAATTCGAACACAATCGGCTCAGCCGTTCCTTAGATAGAGAATAGGGGTGTGCACGTGCACACGTGCAGAGGCACCCCACTCCTGACTTGTGGAAAATTGGCGGCTGGAGGTCCCTGACCACACACCCAAATTTGAACACAATCGGCTCAGCCGTTGCAGAGTTTTTGCGAGAAAACACTTTTCAACACCCCTCACGCGGCACGTGCCACGCGCAGTGGCAGTCACCCACATGAGTGAGCACTGGTCTCAAACAGGGTAGGTTGGATGGGGCTGCTAAGCAAAGAAGTCCGCTTGTCAATCGGACGTGTGGTTGCAGAGATATAAGCTTCTCAAAAGCGTTACCTCGGATCGGGTCGGGCCGGGCCGCTCATAATCAGATTTTTCCCATACACCACGGAAGGACGAGCGAGCGCTTCGCGTTCGCTCGTAAAAAGAACCTTGTGACTTCAGCTCTTACTCCCCCACCCTGCCCCGCTGAACATAAACACTGTCATACGTGTGAAAATGGACTGAAAGGAGTTTGCACTACACGCATGGCGATTTACAAAATAACTTGTCTGGCGTGTAGAAGTATACAAGCCACCTATATAGGGCAGTCTAGACGTCCTATTGGGGTCCGATTTAATTAACATCTGGGTGACGCTCGTCTTCGGAAACCTGACACCGGTTTGGGGGACCACACCCTAGAACAGCATACGAATATGGACAAAAAAGAAATAAATAGCAACTTTTACATAGAAATCCTCACCACTAAAGAACATGAAGCCGACCTGCGCATAGCTGAATCTGTTTATATTAGAGAAAGCAACCCTACTATGAACACTACATCTAGGTATTGGTGCCTTACTAAACATGTGATTTATCTTCCCGTTTTTTTTCTCTCGACTTTTAGGTAGCTTTAATAGTTTACGGCTCAATTGAGTCGGTATGAATATTGTAACCACAAATCCTCTGTTAGCTACATTCAACATGACTCGTATACGTTAAGGTGAATGATTGTTATCTATCGGTTGTCTTACCTTGTTGTGCCTTTGTACGAGAGATGAATTGGCAGTGTAATTTTGCAGAGTAAACGTGTATGACAGCGTATGTCAGTATAGTAATGCATCGACAGTGTTTTAGTACGTAAGCGATTCAATGTTCCCACTAGAGGACGTGTTGAAGTGTTTGACTCGTGACAGTGTTCTTGGTTTTTGACGCTAAAAACGGTGATGTTTTCATCATTCTCTGATGTTGATTTGTTAATCGAAACGCGTTAGAATTATTCGGCTTTTCTTTTGATTAAAATAATATATTATTAGCACAAATGACTATTTTGAACAACTTTTTTACATATTTATATATATATATATATATATATATATATATATATATATATATATATATATATATATATATATATATATATATATATATATATATATATATATGTATATATATATATATATATATATATATATATATATATATATATATATATATATATATATATATATATGTATATATGTATATATGTATATATATATATATATATATATATATATATATATATATATATATATATATATATATATATATATATATATATATATTTATAACACATAATTCCGCACACATTTGCTTTTCCTCATTTTCCGAAAGCAGAAAGACTTTTCCGCACATAAATGGTACCTGCGGATCTGGAGTAGCCTGGGGTGAGATAGCTTGGGGAGATGGTCCTGGCCTGGTTTCACTAATAGCTCTTCGGTCCAGCAAGTTGGGCACCGCTGTAGCAGCTTCCGGGTGCCGATGTCCGCGGCTTTGCGTTCGCGTCGCCTTTTTTCGGAACTCGGCAGACTAGCTAAACATGTAGCCCGCTTGAAAGTTAATAT
Organism: Chirona hameri; assembly: GCA_036785665.1. NCBI lineage: Eukaryota > Metazoa > Arthropoda > Thecostraca > Balanomorpha > Balanidae > Chirona > Chirona hameri. The sequence continues at coordinate 35,719 of JAXIVJ010001093.1, read as the reverse complement.
GTTATGAAGGGAATGGGCCCTGGGGCTAGCAATTAGGTACCGCCAAGGAGAGACTGCCAGACACTTAATGAATTTATTTTCCCATTTTCCAAATTTGTATAAGCAATTGCGTATTGTGTCATGCCGCGAAGCGGCTAGAAGTTTGCAAGTTTTTCACTGTGGATATCTGGATTTTGACTGCTGCAAATGCAATTTTTACAACTGTACGTCCAACCGTTTGGGGGAGGGGAAACATAGTAGCAGGACCTTGGGGGGGGGGGCCTTGGCCCCATGCCCCCCCCCCCGTCCCCCGGATCCGCCCCTGCACATGTATGGTTTCAAATTGATCGTCCCTCAATGTAAAAGTGAAATAACATTTTATATTTCAAAATTAAATTATGGGAAATTACAAAATATGTACTAACATATGGGGACGAACAGTATAATCCATCACTATCTCTGGTTTGAATGTTATTTGTAAACCAGTCATAGGGCCAGCAATGAAGTAAGTGCTCCAAGAAGCGTGACAACGTCCCTGGTATGAAACAAATCGCATACACTAAATACGTCGCCATGCTTGGCCAAGTTAATCCGTGGAATGCATCACGTTTTTTTTAACGTTTATTGATTGATTATGCATGAACGGTTTAGATCATCATCATCATCAGCATGTTTATTAATCATAAATGAAGTAGTATGTGAACATAAAGCAGAAGGGTACAAAAGCAAAAGCTTAAATCAAAGCACCCTGTCTGACAGAAACAAACGTTAAACTGCGACCGCCGCCACGGTACAGCCCGCCCAGGTTCGTCTACTTGGCCAGCCCCAGTGCGCCCCGCCGGCGAATTCACGTCCGCTTGCTAGATAGGCTACAAAGAAGTTATGGGCTTGCGCTTTAGTAAAGGTCAATCAATTGGTTAGAAGCACGCAAGAAATTTTGGAATTGGAGGGCCACCTCCCGACCACCATCGTTGTTGAGATCTGCGCCGTATAATAATATTTGTAGTTGATCTGAGGGTAGTTTATTTCTTAAGTCAAAGTTTAAGGATTGATCAATATTGTTGAACATTAAGCTTCTTTGTTCTGTAAATTTTAGGCATGAAAGAACGTAATGACTAGTATTTTCTGTATGATGCCCACACTGGCACGCTGGCGAAAGGGATTTTTGAATGCGAAATAAGTTAGAATTAAGGTGGGACATATTCATTCTAAGTCTTGCATGCCAAATATTTCCCCTTTTTGGTCCCACTGAATAGTAATCGGGTGGGTCGGAAACGCCCAGCTGCTCGCAAAGCTGTTCTTTGAAGTCTTTGAAGTGTGAGTTGTCTTAAAGTGTTATGTAGTTCATTCCATTGCTTGCCTGTTGTTGGAAAAAATGACTTGTGGTATGATGATGTGTGGCTGGTTGCTGTTGTGTGCGTGCTGGCGTTTCTGAGTTCTCTGTTGGTGTCTTGGGCGCGCGTGTTTGGTAGTATGTCTCTGATATATTGTGGTAAATGTTGTCCTGGATTGTTCAGTTTATGGTACAATATTAATGTGTATACGTCGTCTCGTTGTCAGTCTGTCCCATCCTACTTCTGCCAGTAGTTTATCGGTATGTGTTCTATAGAGTCCTCCAGTGACAAGTCTCGCAACTCTGTTTTGTAGTGTTTCTAGCCTAGTTGCGTCTTGTATTGGGATAAGCCCGTCGTAGATAGCGTCGCATTATTCAAAATAAGGTCTGATGTAAACTTTGTCGATTTGGTCAAGAATGGGCCTTGGTAAGTGTTTCGCTATTGGGTACAGAGGACTGAGTGCTTTGTTTATTTTGTGGCATGTCATGTTGATGTGTTGGTGAAATCGGAGGTCAGTGGAGAACGGATCCATTTTTGTTTTCTTCACAAAGCGCTTGTAACATATTTTATGGTTCATCCTGGCTTTGAAATAGGGATGCGTGAAACGTCACAGAAAATTTGAAGTGGAACATAAACAATTACAAGTGTTTCATAAACTGGATAGAATCGGATGAAACTTTAACTTCGCATAGATATAATCAACCGTTTTGTCTAAAGAAAGGGAATGTTTTCTTGCCTTGCTGATCATTAAATAATATATTTGTATCTAACGATCCGTCAGGGTTTCAATCGACCTTGCTTCTACCTCACGATTTACAAGTCTGCTAAATTATGGTCTGTTGAAGTATACGCTTTTGTGTATCAAATATAAACGTTTGGCATATTGCTTGATCCAAATTAGCATGTGTTTTCGTGAACGGATACTATTTCTTTTCAAATCCATGTAAGATGAGGCCTTGAAACACAGGCGGCCAGAGCGCCCCTCAGGCGGCCAAAGAGTCCTCTCAGGCGGCCAGAGCGCACCCTCTCAGGAGGCCAGAGCGCCCCTCTCCGGCGGCCAGAGCGCCCCCTCTCAGGAGCCCAGAGCGCCCCTCGCAGGTGACCAGAGCGCCCCCACTCAGGCGTCCAGAGAGCCCCTTGCAAGCAGCCAGAGCGCCCCCTCCCAGGCGGCCAGAGCGCCCCTCAGCCGGCCAGAGCGCCCCCTCAGGTGGCCAGAGCGCCCCTCAGGCGGCCAGAGCGCCCCCTCAGGCAGCCAGAGCGCCTCCTCAGGCAGCCAGAGCGCCCCCCCCCCCCCCTTGGCTTTTCTTGGCCTTGGCTTTCCCTTGGAATCCGCCGCCCCTGCTCTCCAGTCGGCTGCTCTGCCCACTAATACGGTAGTGACAGGCGTGGGAGTGGGGACTGGTCTGGAGCAGCTGTTTGAAGCAGCGCGTGGGGAGCTGAAGTGCCCCGGCAACGGGGCGTACTCTCTCCGGGATGCGGTGTGTGTGGGTGTGGGTGTGGGTGTGGGTGTGGGTGTGGGTGTGGGTGTGGGTGTGGGTGTGGGTGTGGGTGTGGGTGTGGGTGTGGGTGTGGGTGGTGTGTGGGTGTGTGCGTGCGTGCTGGCGACCCTGACGGTAGCCGGGCTAGTGGCTGCTACCGGCCAACTGATCTGCAGTTGGCTGGTAGCAGAGCAGAGGGAGCTAGCTCTGCTAGCTCCCTCTGCTGATTTCGTATCGGCGCGTTTATTCTGGCGGGAATAGCATTTCCTCAGCCTGATGGTGGCCGGACCCATATTTTATCGGAGCTGTTAAAATTACAAGTCTGCTAATTTTAAGGCGTACCGCACGTGGTTTGGTGGTTTGATTGCGTCAACTTTGCGGCGCTTTTCTCAAAATAAACACTTTGACGACGGGAATAGTTGTTTGCCTAGTCATCAATTTGCATCTATGTTTACTTGCTCGTACCGGTGTAAATATATCGCAGCCTGAGTGACTGTCGGGCTCGCCTGGAACGTGCCAGCGAAACATTGCCAACGTTCGCGGCTCGTGACCAACTAATGGCTATTGATCAGATTTATGTACGCTATATATACGATAGGAATTATGTCACAGACCTAAACAAACGTCTCAAGGAAACCTACATTAGAAAACAAGTACAGGGACTAACCGAATGCAAACAAAACCCTCATATGTATCACCAAAGCCTAAGAAAGCTTCTCGGCAGGAGCAAAAGGAGCATGATTCCAACCAAGGGCGGATCCAGGGGGCTAACGGGGACATGCCCCCCCCCCCCCCAAGCCTGTTCAAAGGAGGTGGGGCAAGCTATGTTTTGCCTCCCCCCCCCCCCCCAGACGTGAAGTCTAATACATGCAGACTTGTCAATGATTCATATTTGTCATGAATCGATTCACAGTGATTCACGGACCATAATGAATGATTCAATCATGATTCAATCACTATACATTACCGTAATGAATGATTCAATCATGATTCAATCACTCAACATTACCATAATTAATGATTCAATCATGATTCAATCACTCAACATTAACATAATGAATGATTCAATCTTGATTCAATCACTCAACATTAAAGAGAAGTGTCGACTCCTTTGTCTAACTCCTTTGCTTTTGAATGTGCGACTCTAAGATTGTATGAGCGTGATAAGGAGGCTATGCTCTACCTGTGTGCCATTTTTCATGCACACCAGAATAGTCTGCTGTTTGACCTTAAACATACGACCTGATTTTGATTTTGATCCTTTGATTTTGAATGTGCTACTCTAAGATTTCATGAGCGTGATAAGGAGGTTGTGTTCTACCAGTGTGCTAATGTCCATGCAAATCGGAATAGTCCGCTGTTTGACCTTAAACCTATCTGACCTGCTCCTTTGATTTTGAATGTGCAACTCAACAAGATTTTACCAGAATGATCACTAGGTCGTGATCTATCTGTGTTCCAATTTTGAAGCTAATCCAAATAGTCCGCGAATGTGTTTCCGAATGTGAATGTGAATGTGAATATGAGCCAATTTGACACGCGTGTTGTTTATTTTGATTATAAAATGATATTTATAATATGTATTATACTTGCAAATTCCAAGTTCCAAAAGAATTAATGACTACGTTTCGCCTTTTTAAGCGAATAGAACATTTATTTTGATTTTGCATTAGGTATTTTTTTTTTTATAAAGCATGATGTGGAATAAATCGGCGCCGATGCGACAATGATATTTGGGACATCCGGAGGTCATGCAAATGTTTGTTTATGATTTAGTTTTTGATATGGTATAGCCTAGAAATTAGGAAAGGGTGGGTACCTTTTGATAATTTTACGTGTGAAAAATGTGTGCGTTTACTGTGTGGTTTATGAATCAAAGTATGAGTTAGTTACCTTTTCTAAGTATTTAGGTGCCTACCCCTAACCCTACCAGTACCAAGGTATGTACCCTGATTGAACAGTGGCTTTGTGCCCACTGGAGTTGGACACAAAGCCTCGCTTTCTTCATGCATAGATGAATTACAGGCTACAGCTCAGGACACAGAGCTCATATAATTGGCCATTAAGTCCACAGGGCACAGATAAATGCTGGGCCGCTGACATATTTGTTGGACAGTTTATGCTGTTCGACCAAAAAAGAATGATTCTTTGAGCAATGAATGATTCAATCAGCCTATTTTCTCTGTATGAATGATTCAATCAGTGACTCACAGCAGGTTTGCGCATGAAGTGAATCGATTCATGAGTCATTCATTTGAAATAAGAATGATTCAATCAAAAGTAGTCGATTCACATTGAATCATTGACAAGTCTGAATACATGCTATATCTGCGTTTTTAGAACGGTACTGGGCATCCCAAAATTGCAGCACACAAAATCCAGCTAGCCACAGTCAAAAACTGTAAAATTTCGCGCCGCTTCGCGGCATGACACAAGTTTCGCAATTGCATATACAAATTTGGAATATGCGAAAATGAATTCCATTAAGTGTCTTGCAGAGGCTCTCCTTGGCGGTAATTGCTGGCCCCAGGGCCAACTCTCCATAAAATATTAACTTTAAAGCGGGCTACATGTTTAGCTAGTCTGCCGAGTTCCGAAAAAGGCGACGCGAACGCAAAGACGGGGACATCGGCACCCGGAAGCTGCTCCAGCGGTGCCCAACTTGTTGGCCCGAAGAGCTAATCGTGGGGACCAGGCCAGGACTATCTCCCCAAGCCATCTCCCCCAGGCTCCTCCAGAGGCGGATACAGGGGGGGGGGGCAAAATGGGCAATTGACTCAAAAATCAGCTAAACTTTGCCAGGCCGTACAAATGCCATATTTGAAGCAAAATACAATCGAAAAACGCTAAAAGGTAGAAAATTGCAAGGGCTACAAACCAGCTATCTCGAAATTTCGAAAATTTTGGTTTGTGACTCCACAAATAAAAAATTGAAATGCCCATAAAATAAAAATTGTCAAAGATATTAAAAAAGGAATATATGTCAGATAACGACATATGGGCAACTACCATACCAAATTTCAACATTATATCATCTTTTTTGACTGACATGGCATATAAAGTATGGGTAAATCATGACGTCATATTTTGAAATTGCGTTTTTTTGCTTGTATTGACCAGATACGGACAAATAAATGCCAGCACTGTATTTTTTTTAGATAAAACTGATATAGAAACATGCTTTTTCCATTTAGATTTATCAATTAAAAATGTTGTCCTTCAGTGACCTGAACTTGACCTGAACTTGACACTAACTTCACGTAAATGAAGTCAGGTGGTAACATGACTATCACTATCGAATTATACGCATAAAAGCATACATAAAACATGTGCTGCATGACTTTCGTAGATATTTTGTGTATAGTGACCTTTTGTGACCTGACCTTAACCTTTTCCAACAATCTCACTTTAGCTCATGTGGGATATGTATCATACCTTTGACAGCACTTTGGGTGATCATAGGCGTAATCGAAGGCCATGGATGGCAAGTATTGTCCATAAACATACCTCGACTTTGACGTTTGACTTGACCGTGACCTGATATGTGACCTTAATTTGAAATTTGTAAGTATCCGTTAGGTTAATCCCATTGAGCGCTTTCGAGTGCCGCCTTGCGCGTCCCGCTGCGATCATTGGTTCTGAAGATCCAGGGGGCTAAAAAGCCCCCCCCCCCCCCCTCTCCAGTGAATCGTGTTACAGAATATACCCCAGTGACTGCCGGGTTAATGGGCGCCTGTTCTCCATTAACAGCAACAAAGTTCAATCTCCAGGGTGCAGCTGTGGCTCGGCTTTTTAAAACACGTCGCACTTCATCTTCGCCTGTCCTTTGTACCAAGTCGAACGTAATCATTTAACAGATGAACTCCAAATGATCATTCCTTACTTCAACTCATTAAACGTCGCGGAAAAAATCGACATACTACTTTACGGCAGGGGTCTCGGTGAGGTCGATGGGAGCTCCGTCGCAAAAGCATTCAAGCGTTCCTGCTAAAGTCAAACAGATTTCGATGAGAGGCGCGTCTGTGCCGTCCGGGCGCAGCTGGGCACCGCCATAAATTTCGATGGGCGTCACACGGGAGGGGTGCGCGATTCCGCTCGATTAGGTTAGAAAACTGTTACAAAAAACACGAATATTTATTTCTTTGCTTTCAGCATAGGAACGGCCAGGAGAGGTGCCGCGATATAGGTGCTCCAAGCACCTCTGCACCACCAATCCTCAGTATTCTGCAGTGCTTGTTTTTATGTACGAATTTTGGCAAATAAAATGATGATGATATTTTACTAGCATTGACTAGATATTTCAATAATAGTCAATTCATTATTCAGACCATTTTGGAGCTTATATGCTACACAAGAACTCCGCATACAATTCATCGAACTTGTGTAGTGTGTCCGCGTAAAAAGGTATCAGTTTTATCTATAATTATATATATATATATATATATATATATATATATATATATATATATATATATATATATATAAACATCACATAGTTATTCATCACATATATGCACTCATTTACAATATTGTTTAAAGTGGATACGTGTCATCTCGGCTGTGCTGTTTTGTGTTATTTTATTTTTAATTATGCCGGTTTTCTTCTAGCCACTCTGTAGTCGTGTATGTTTAGCTAGCAGGGAAGGACCGTGTTACCCCTATCACTGAGGTCCGTGTTACCCCGTCACTGAGGTACATGTTACCCCTATCACTGAGGTCCGTGTTACCCCGTCACTGAGGTACATGTTACCCCCGTCACTGAGGTCCGTGTTACCCCGTCACTGAGGTCCGTGTTACCCCTATCACTGAGGTCCGTGTTACCCCGTCACTGAGGTACATGTTACCCCTATCACTGAGGTCCGTGTTACCCCGTCACTGAGGTACATGTTACCCCCGTCACTGAGGTCCGTGTTACCCCGTCACTGAGGTCCGTGTTACCCCTATCACTGAGGTCCGTGTTACCCCGTCACTGAGGTACATGTTACCCCGTCACTGAGGTACATGTTACCCCTATCACTGAGGTACATGTTACCCCTATCACTGAGGTCCGTGTTACCCCCGTCACTGAGGTCCGTGTTACCCCCGTCCCCAGGTCAGGGCCGGTTCGGCCGGGTGTACGCGGCCGTCAACAATAAGACTGGCGACCTGATGGCCATGAAGGAGATTCAGCTGCAGCCAAACGACCACCGCACCATCCGCTCCGTGGCCGAGGAGCTTAAGATACTAGAGGGCATCAACCATAAACACCTGGTGCGCTACTTCGGCGTAGAGATCCACCGGGTGAGTGTCGTGTGTGTGTGCGTGTGTGTGTGCGTGTGCGTGTGCGTGTGCGTGTGCGTGTGCTTGTGCTTGTGCTTGTGGGTGTGGGTGTGGGTGTGGGTGTGGGTGTGGGTGTGGGTGTGGGTGTGGGTGTGGGTGTGGGTGTGGGTGTGGGTGTGGGTGTGTGGGTGTGTGGGTGTGGGTGTGGGTGTGTGTGTGTGTGTGTGTGTGTGTGTGTGTGTGTGTGTGTGTGGGTGTGGGTGTGTGGTTGTGTGGGTGTGGGTGTGTGTGGGTGTGTGTGTGTGTGTGGGTGTGTGTGTGTGTGTGTGTGTGTGTGTGTGTGGACACACAGTTGAATACCAAGCAAGGTTCAAAATCATGGTCAGGTCAAATATCCGTATACAATGTCGATTTATTTTGATTGTGTGGCATACAATTTCTTGCTTATTTTCGCTATACAATTTAATAAATGCCCTTCTTATGTGGTTTAAGCACCATTTTGGGCATATCTCGGCCTGGTCAGGTCGAGGTCAGGTCACGGATGGTAGACAAATAAACCCTTAAGGTTATGCGACACCTGGTGGGGGATCAACTTTGTCTCGGAAATACAACTGTGATTTCTCGGCTTTTGTTTTTGAGCTCAAGAAGATGGAAGTCCTTGTATGCTTATATGATTGTGACGTATGATGATATTGTACGTGAGAGGATATTGTACGTTATATTGTACGTTATATTGTACGTGAGAGGACGATAATTAGGCAAACATAAATAGGCTAAGTTAAAATTGTGTTTCTTGATAGGTCTATTTTCAAATGCTCAATTGTATTTAGAACGTCTTCAAATTTCCTTTTTGTTTCTGGTGTTTCAAAAATATATAATTGTAGATAACAGTTTGCCAAAAATAGAGTTCCCTACATTTCAAATCATTTTATAGATACATCTTAGTACATTATGCAATCCAACCAATCAATACTGAGCATATGACGGGCTCAAACGACGTCGCGTCACGTCACATCGCCCCCTTGCGTCGCATCACAACGCCCCCTTCTTGGCGGCGTAACAGAGTATATATGCCGAGGCATTCTTCACTTGGGCCGTCGTGGTCTCCTTCACGGCCGTGTCGTTGAAGAGGAGCCAGCTGGCCGTCGGCTGGTTAAAGCAGAAGGCAGTGTAGTCAGTAGTGGCCAGAGCGCCGACTGCCGTGGTGCTCCACCACCCTGTACAGATCGTACACTAGCCCGTGTGTGTCGGGGTGCGGTCCGATCGCCAGCTGACCCAGGTCGAGGCCGTTCATGGGAGGGACACGTGTGTGTGTGTCATGGGAAGGGCACGTGTGTGTGTATGTGTCATGGGAAGGGCACGTGTGTATACACCTTGCGCGCGGTGTCGTCCGCCAAGCTGAAGCGCTTCAGGTGCAGTATGACGACTGGTGGAAGTCGCCAGAGGTCTAACTTCTTGTAAACGTAATGGCGACAGCGGCACTGGGGACAGGTCCAGTCGCTTATGAGGTCGCCACGGACGTACTGCTCCAAGCAGTTGTGCAGGCTACTGCGGCCCACCTCCGCTGGCACTAACGGCAGTGACAGCAGCGAAAATGGCTCGAATGTGGCCGACTCGAAGCCACAGGCTGCGCAGATCAGTGTAGATTTCTGCAGGCCGTGGATCAGCCGTGAAACGATCGAGTCGTTGGTGCGCCGAAACTGTCTCCAGACGCAATCAGCCGTCTTGAAATCAGGCAGGTCGTCAGCGGGCGTCACATAAGCCGGCACCGTCAACGCCGCCACATTCAGGTCATCGTGAAGCCAGTCCAGCAGCAGGATACTGAACTCGTGCGCGTCCTGCATGCGCATGCCACCATAGTCACCATGACGCGCACTTACCAAGGCCCGGAACCGGTGTGGAGAGATGAAGCTGAACTTCTGCGACCATACGACGTCGAACAGTTGTGCAACCTCCTCGGCGACGCTGCCGCGGTTCTCCGAGCTTCTGTTCAGATCATCACGGAAAAGCCCGCTGACGAAGTATTTCACAAGTTCCTCTGTGTGCACCAGAACCTGTAACACAGCGTTCATATAGCAGGTGTTGCCGAGGTTCTTCAGACCAGTGGCACGGGCTCGACACGACCGTAACATCGGTGATCGCTGCTGAGGCTGCGGCTGCGGCTGCGGTTGCTGCGATGGTGGCTGCTGCGATGGTGGCTGCTGCGATGGTGGCTGCTGCGGTGGCGGCCGCTGCGGTGGTGGCCGCTGCGGTGGCGGCTGCTGCGGTGACGGCTGCTGCGGTGGTGGCCGCTGCGGTGGCGGCTGCTGCGGTGGTGGCCGCTGCGGTGGCGGCTGCTGCGGTGGCGGCTGCTGCGGTGGTGGCCGCTGCGGTGGCGGCTGCTGCGGTGGTGGCCGCTGCGGTGGCGGCTGCTGCGGTGGTGGCCGCTGCGGTGGCGGCTGCTGCGGTGGTGGCCGCTGCGGTGGCGGCTGCTGCGGTGGTGGCCGCTGCGGTGGCGGCTGCTGCGGTGGCGGCTGCTGCGGTGGTGGCCGCTGCGGTGGCGGCTGCTGCGGTGGTGGCCGCTGCGGTGGCGGCTGCTGCGGTGGTGGCCGCTGCGGTGGCGGCTGCTGCGGTGACGGCTGCTGCGGTGGTGGCCGCTGCGGTGGCGGCTGCTGCGGTGGTGGCCGCTGCGGTGACGGCTGCTGCGGTGACGGCTGCTGCGGTGGTGGCCGCTGCGGTGGCGGCTGCTGCGGTGGTGGCCGCTGCGGTGACGGCTGCTGCGGTGGTGGCCGCTGCGGTGGCGGTTGCTGCGGTGGCGGCTGCTGCGGTGGCGAGCTCGCTGTGCGCGGGCGAGTGGGAGTGGTGACCAGCTCGGGCGGGCAGCCTCCGTCTGCGCTAGCCCCAGGAGGTACGGTGGCCGCCGACTCCATGAGGAGCGAGGTGGCGTTACCGCGCACCACCGCCAGGGACACCCGCTGGAAAATGTATTCCACTTCGCGCTTGTCGCCAGTTTCGCGTGCGATTCGCCGGCCAAGTTCCTTCAAGAAAGGAAGGTTGATTGACCAAGCGAACCGCACGTTTCGACGGCGATGGGCTGGAACTTGAAACGTCGTCCAAGTTCCGCGTATCGGCGCTGTTTGCGGTTTTCAGCGGTTTGGGCGGCAGCTCCTGCCTGGGTAGCTGACTTGTGGATGATGTAGCCGGCGTAGGTGTCAACACAGGTGCTGTCCCAGATAAGGCATTTCCCCTCGGCGAACGGGAAGGTGGTCATACCATCTGGTCGTCTGCCGTCTCCCCGGTCCAGTCCTGCCGGCTCGAGTATGGATGGCATGCCAGCGCTGTGGAGTGCGCGTTTGATGGTGTCGTTCAGCGCGGCGTGCCGTGGCAGCCGGCCGGCGCTCAGCTGGCAGGACAGCGCGTGCAGGCCCCGCGTATCAACGGTGGCTCCGCAGCGGCAGCGGTGCAGCGCGCATACTGGAGCGCCGACTCGCAGGGCGACGGCCGTGCGCAAGGTTACGCGGTCCAGCAGCGTGCCGAGGCTGGCGACCGGCAGCACGTTTAGCCATGCGCCAGAGTACGGCTGTGCTGCCGCGCGGAGCCGGGCCCTGTCGGTGTCGTCGGAGCTAGCGTCGAGCAGCCGGCTGGCCACGACGGTTGCGGCAGCGCGGTCCCATGCGCGCTGCTTGACTCTGCTGCAACTCCTCAGGAGGTTCGATGTCGGTGTTTTCCAGCCACTGTTGCAGGAGAGGTATCCAAAGCTGGCGGAAGCTTGCTGCTGCATGCGGGTGACGGCTGTGGCCAGAGAGGCAGAGGATCTTAGTGAGGCCAGATAGGCCGGAAGAGGATCGGATCGGATACCATCCGGATCCCGAGACCACCGAGGCTCACCGACAGAGTCGCCTGTCGCCACGAGTCACCATGCAGTGCCACGTTGGTGATGTTGGTGGCACCACGACGAACTGTCTCGTCTATTCTGGAGAGAACTGCTGGGTGGCGGTGTGCTGGGGCGCTGCGGGCAGGTACAGCAGCCGCGGTGCAGAAACATAGTGTTTTAGAAGGAAAAAGGCCTGATGTGCTTCTTCGAGTCCCTGCAAGCGGCTCACGAGCTTGCTCACCATCTGAGCGCCACTCAGCAGCTGCGCTCTCACTTGGGCATCACAGATTGGCGCACCCAGCAGCTGCATGTTGTCGACCTGAACCTCCCGAACGTCGGGAAGCAGCGTCTGCAGCGTGCTTAAGGCGTCGGACCGCCAAGAGGGCGCGTCAGATCCCAGTAGGATAGCCTCACACTTGTTGCTGTTGATCTACAGCCCCCTCTCCATCAGTTGGTTCTTGATGCGCTGGATGTTGCTGGCGACTTGCTCGAGAGGTCCGCCAACAGTAGCATCATCGAGGTACCAGACGTTGATATCAGTGTTAGTCTCATTCGAGACGTCGTCAATGGCCAGAGAGAACAGCAGCGAGCTGAGAGGGCCCCCTTGCTGTATTCCTGTACGGGACCAGATCTTCGAGTCGCCGATGTACAGCGGAGAGGCGCTACAGCACGCCTGCCATACCAGCGGGTAGATGGAGGGTAGCCGAGCACGAGCGGTCTCGAGCATGTTGTCGCGCCGCACAGAGTTGAAAGCGTTACTGACGTCAAGTTTGACGATGATTGTGGACTGGGAGGAATTGGCTGCGTCAGTGACGTACGCTCGGACTGCATGTACGGCGGCCTCACATCCGTTGCGCGTGGCGACTCCGAGCTGTGCGGGCCGCAGCTCCGCTCCAATGCGAGATGATACGCTGGCGACGGCGACCTTGGCCGCAACGCGTCGGAAAACGCTGCCAATGGCGATGGGCCGCAGGCCTCCTCCCTTTTTGTGCAGCGCTATCAGAGACGCGCCGTAGAAAGCTTGGACCGCGAAGTCTGGTATCTGTCCGCCGAGGGCGATGTTCGTCAGACCAGTCAATGCGGTTAGCAGGCGCGCCCCAGCCTCTGACACACATTTCGTTTTGTTTTACAATTTGCCGGTGAACTCTAGTTATCATAATCTATTTAAGATGTACCGACTTTATAATAGTACTGACTTTGTTGCTAAAATTTAGTAGTAAGTGACGTTATAAACTGATCATAGCCCAACATTTATCGACAAGAACAGTTTTGTTTGCAGAACATCATGGTAACTCGGAGCCAAACGTGTGCCGAATTTGGAATCGATATCTGTACTATATTTTGTGTTATGTAGAATATTCTAGAGGTGGGCAGATTTGCCCCTCAGCAGCACGCCGGCTAAAAATGTCCCTGGTGGAGTACGGCCACTGGTGGCGGGGTTTTTGGCCGGCTGGTGCCCGTGGCCGCGCGATTCTGTGGCCAGTTTTCGGTCGACTGGTGCCGGAGGTATGTGCGGGGGTCGGTGGCTGGTTTTGGGTGAGTGGTGCCGGTGGTATGTGCGGGGGTCGGTGGCTGGTGGTATGTGCGGGGCTCGGCAGGGATGCGGCGTTTGGACGAGAGCCGGAGAGCGGCCGGGGGAGGGGGCGCCGTGATTACGCCGCCATAAACAGTGGTCGGCCGATGTCGGCCCGACACGCTGCACATGACGGATGGCTGGTTTACACGTGTGGCACGGTTCCGGCCCGCCGCCGAGCCGGTACGGGCTGCTGGACACCGGGGGAGGCTGGCTCACTGCAGGCGGCAGCGGCAGCGGCTGCCAGGCACCAGCACTGGATATAGCGTCACGCCCTGGAGATCCTTCACACGCGCCGGGCTTGTGTAACGTGATCAGTAAACGATAGGTCACAAGCAAGGCTGCCAACTTTGGACTGACAGCTACGACCCATCCTGATTAGAAATGACTTCTGATATTTTGGTGACGTATGCCTGAGTTTGTTTGCTGCACTGTTGCAGGAGGAGTTGTTCATGTTTATGTTTGTTGACTAAGAAGATGTAAATGTCTGTGTGTTGTTTGCTGTAGATATTAATGTTGTTTGCTGCAGGAGAAGATGTTAATGTGTGTGTGTGTGTGTGTGTGTGTGTGTGTGTGTGTGTGTGTGTGTGTGTGTGTGTGTGTGTGTGCGTGTGCGTGTGCGTGTGCGTGTGCGTGTACTTGTGCGTGTGTGTGTTTGCTGCAGGAGGAGATGTTTATCTTTATGGAGTTTTGCGGCGAGGGTACGCTAGAGAGTCTGTCGGCCTCGGTGGACTCCGGGCTGCCGGAACACCTGATCAGACGCTACACCAAGCAGCTGCTGTCGGCCATCACCTGCCTGCATGACCACCACATCATACACCGCGACATCAAAGGTTAGCTCACATCATACATCGCGACATAAAAGGTTAGCTCACATCATACACCGCGACATCAAAGGTTAGCTCACATCATACATCGCGACATAAAAGGTTAGCTCACATCATACACCGCGACATCAAAGGTTAGCTCACATCATACATCGCGACATAAAAGGTTAGCTCACATCATACACTGTGACATCAAAGGTTAGCTCACATCATACAATGTGACATCAAAGGTTAGCTCACATCATGCACCGCGACATCAAAGGTTAGCTCACATCATACACCGCGACATCAAATGTTAACTCACGTCATACACCGCGACATCAAAGGTTAGCTCACATCATACACCGCGACATCAAAGGTTAGCTCACATCATACACCGCGACATCAAAGGTTAGCTCACATCATACACCTCGACATCAAAGGTTAGCTCACATCATACACCGCGACATCAAAGGTTAGCTCACATCATACACCGCGACATCAAAGGTTAGCTCACATCATACACCGCGACATCAAAGGTTAGCTCACATCATACATCGCGACATAAAAGGTTAGCTCACATCATACACTGTGACATCAAAGGTTAGCTCACATCATACAATGTGACATCAAAGGTTAGCTCACATCATGCACCGCGACATCAAAGGTTAGCTCACATCATACACCGCGACATCAAATGTTAACTCACGTCATACACCGCGACATCAAAGGTTAGCTCACATCATACACCGCGACATCAAAGGTTAGCTCACATCATACACCGCGACATCAAAGGTTAGCTCACATCATACACCTCGACATGAAAGGTTAGCTCACATCATACACCGCGACATCAAAGGTTAGCTCACATCATACACCGCGACATCAAAGGTTAGCTCACATCATACACCGCGACATCAAATGTTAGCTCACATCATACACCGGGACTTCAAAAGTTAGCTCACATCATACACCGGGACATCAAAGATTAGCTCATATCATACACTGGGACATCAAAGATTATCTCACATCATACACCGAGACATCAATTGTTAGCTCACGTCATACACCGGGACATCAAAGGTTAGCTCACATCATACACCGGAACATCAAAGATTAGCTCACATCATACACCGAGACATGAATGGCTAGTTGTCATCGAGCATTTCCATATCATGCCAGTCGCATGGCATACGCAGCCACATCCACATCACAGGCAGTCACATCCACATCACATGCAGGCACATTCATATCACAGGCAGTCACATCCACATCACAGGCAGCCACATCCATATCACAGGCAGTCACATCCACATCACATGCAGGCACATCCATATCACAGGCAGTCACATCCACATCACAGGCAGCCACATCACAGGCAGCCACATCCACATCACAGGCAGCCACATCCACATCACAGGCAGCCACATCCATATCACATGCAGCCACATCCATATCACAGACAGGCACGTCAGCAGCCACTACTGGAACGATTTGGAGCTTCTTTGTAGGTATAGAAGCAATTTTAATTGTATCACAAATATACAATCACTCGGAACTTGGCAAGAAAATGTAATTGCTAGGCATATGACTTTACTATAAGGGCATATGACTTTACTATGTAAGTTCCTGACTACTATATAAGCTCCTGTGGTTTGAATGTGCTTTAGCGAAATACCTTTTCCTTTAAAGCTTTCGTCCCTTGCACAGCCGATGCGGTTGTTACCTGATCGTTTGCTGCATGTGAACGCAGTTCTTCATGCATTGGCATGTGGTAACCAATACTTCACGAATCCCGCTGAAATTATCTCACTCAAACAGTTGCCGCGCCCTAAAACCCCAATTATCAGTCTGACTAAAATATTCCATTGGTATTTGGAAAGCAGCCCTTAAAATAAGAAAAAAAGTGTTCGACACAAATTGCATCAATTTGCTTAACATGTGACTTCCCGGCTGTTCGAGTGATTGAATCGTTTCGATTTTTGGGATTATCTTATTGCTTTATTCTGGCTAAGCCTTGGTGTTGATTCGAAATATTGATTTTTTTTATCAGATGTCTTTTTTTAATCGTCGAAAACTTTAGCAGAAAATGCATCAAACTAGTTTATCAAGTATTCAGTATTGTATTTGTTTTAGCCCGACAGATTCGAGTACGATTGTTTTTCTTTCGGTGTATATTATATTTCAGATGCTCCTGTCGAATAAGAATAAGTTTCGACAACAAACGAGAATGTTGCAACCTAGCAACCTAGCATGTCTTTTCCACTTGGTTTGCTCTGCTCTCTGCACCGGTGCCGAGTCTGTATGCTGTCAACCGCAGCCGCTGCGGTGGACAGCTCCAGCTCCGATAGCCGGCCGAACAGCCGGTCTGATCACGATCTCAGCAGCGGCTGGCGGTGACGGCAGGCTCGGCCGTCAGCAGCGGCTGGCGGTGACGGCAGGCTCGGCTGTCAGCAGCGGCTGGCGGTGACGGCAGGCTCGGCTGTCAGCAACGGCTGGCGGTGACGGTAGGCTCGGCTGTCAGCAGCGGCTGGCGGTGACGGCAGGCTCGGCTGTCCGCAGCGGCTGGCGGTGACGGCAGGCTCGGCTGTCAGCAGCGGCTGGCGGTGGCGGCAGGCTCGGCTGTCAGCAGCGGCTGGCGGTGACGGCAGGCTCGGCTGTCAGCAGCGGCTGGCGGTGGCGGCAGGCCGCGTCGGCGGCAGGCCGGTGCCGCTGTTTGTTTGGATTGGACCCATGCGTCGGCGGCTCCCACGCCGTTCGGTCAGCGCCGGCCTCTGCTCGGCACCAATACCAGGCTGCCGGCCCGTCCGTCCGTCCGTCCGTCCGTCCGTCCGTCCGTCCGTCCGTCCGTCCGTCCGTCCGTCCGTCCGTCCGTCCGTCCGCCCGCCCCCCTCCCGGCTGAGGACACCAGCTGCAAGTCACCTCTCCTGTCCTGGTGGGTTCCACGTCAAAATTTATAATGCAGAACTTCTAACGTCAAAACTTCCAAGCCAAAACTTGTATGCGGCAAAACTTCTATGCGGCAAAACTTCTAACAGTCAAAACTTCCAATGAAAAAACTTCCAAGCGACAAAACGTCTAATGAAATAACTTCCAATGCCAAAACTTACCAGCGTCGAAACTTGCAATGCAAAAGCTTCTAAGCGTCAAAATTTCTTAGCGTCAAAACTTCTAATGGAAAAACTTCTTAGCGTCAAAACTTCTAATGAAAAAAAACTTCCAATGCAAAAACTTACAAGCGTCAAACTTCCAATGCAAAAACTTCTAAGCGTCAAAACTTCTAATGAAAAAACTTTCAAGCGACAAAACTTCCAATGAAAAACTTCCAATGAAAAAACTTACAAGAGTCAAAACTTCCAATGCAAAAACTTCTAAGCATCCTAACCTAACCTAAGTTATTTCATTGGAAAAAATTTCGCGAAGAAGTTTCTGCTTTGGGAGTTTTGACGCTTGGGAGTTTTGTCGCTTGGAAGTTTTGTCATTAGAAATTTTTCGTTTAGAAGTTTTGGGATTGGAAGTTATTTCATTCTGTAGCGATCGACTGGTGTATTCGGTCACTGACAGGTCAGGGCGCGCGACACTCGCGCCTCTAACGGCCACATCACACACTACACCTCCCCGCCAAGTTTGGGATCTACCTCCTCCCTCCCCCCACCCTCCACCCCCCACCCTCAAAAAACATACATAACGAAAACAGTATGCCTCTAAGCAAAACAAATAGCACGCACTGTTGCTGTTGTCCCGCCTGCATCACCTCTCAGCAGCGCCTACTGTCGTTTCCTCGGCCTACCGCGTGAGCGAATAATCGCTCCCGCCCGCGTGGTGACCTGAGATACATGGGAAGCTTTCAAGTTGTTCACATGAACCACGACAGATTTCCCCTCGACATCTCGGATACGATAATTCACGTCTGACATCTTCTGAGTCACAACAAAAGGCTCAGACCAGAGAGGCTGCAGCTTTGGCGAAACACCTGCCTGACGAATCGGTCGCTTCCAAAACACGTCTGCACCTACCCTGAGTTCGCGCACTTGCATATGTTTGGCGGCATCATAGTCATCTGCTCGCTTCACAGCTGCCCGCCGCGACACCTCGCGCGCGCCAGTCCGCACATATCAGTCAGTCGACTCATCAGGCCTGAGTCCGACACAGAACGCATACTCGAGTGCATCGTGTCAATCGGCAGTTGAGCGCGCCTACAGAATACGAGCCCGCTATTACTGTATAATAGGAGCCCCACTATTACTGTATAATAGGAGCCTCACTATTACTGTATAATAGGAGCCCCGCTATTACTGTATAATAGGAGCCCCGCTATTACTATATAATAGGAGCCCCTCTATTACTGTATAATATGAGCCCCTCTATTACTGTATAATAGGAGCCCCGCTATTACTGTAGAATAGGAGCCCTGATATTACTGTATAATATGAGCCCCGCTATTACTGTATAGTATGAGCCCCGCTATTACTGTATAATAGGAGCTCCGCTATTACTGTATAATAGGAGCCCGCTATTACTGTATAATAGGAGCCCGCCATTACTGTATAATAGGATCCCCTCTATTACTGTATAATAAGAGCCCTGATATTACTGTATAATAGGAGCCCCGCTATTACTGTATAATAGGAGCCCCACTATTACTGTATAATATGAGCCCCGCTATTACTGTATAATAGGAGCCCCACTATTACTGTATAATATGAGCCCCGCTATTACTGTATAATAGGAGCCCGCTATTACTGTATAATAGGAGCCCGCTATTACTGTATAATAGGAGCCCCTCTATTACTGTATAATAGGAGCCCCTCTATTACTGCATAATAGGAGCCCCGCTATTACTGTATAATAGGAGGACCACTATTACTGTATAATAGGCGCCCCGCTATTACTGTATAATAGGAGCCCTGATATTACTGTATACTAGGAGCCCTGATATTACTGTATAATAGGAGCCCTGATATTACTGTATAATAGGAGCCCTGATATTACTGTATAATATAAGCCCCGCTATTACTGTATAGTATGAGCCCCGCTATTGCTGTATAATAGGAGCCCCGTTATTACTGTATAATATGAGCCCGCTATTACTGTATAATAGGAGCCCCTCTATTACTGTATAATAAGAGCCCTGATATTACTGTATAATATGATCCCCGCTATTACTGTATAATATGAGCCCGCTATTACTGTATAATATGAGCCCCGCTATTGCTGTATAATAGGAGCCCCGTTATTACTGTATAATATGATCCCTGCTATTACTGTATAATATGAGCCCCTATATTACTGTATAATAGGATCCCTGCTATTACTGTATAATATGATCCCCGCTATTACTGTATAATATGAGCCCCTCTATTACTGTAGAATAGGATCCCCGCTATTACTGTATAATAGGATCCCTGCTATTACTGTATAATAGGAGCCCTGCTATTACTGTAGAATAGGAGCCCTGATATTACTGTATAATATGAGCCCCGCTATTACTGTATAGTATGAGCCCCGCTATTACTGTATAATAGGAGCCCCGCTATTACTGTATAATAGGATCCCTGCTATTACTGTATAATAGGAGCCCCTCTATTACTGTATAATATGAGCCCCTCTATTACTGTATAATATGATCCCCGCTATTACTGTATAATATGATCCCCGCTATTACTGTATAATATCCCCCGCTATTACTGTATAATAGGATCCCCTGCTATTACTGTATAATATGAGCAGTAGTTGACAGACCACTCCTCAGTGCTGGGATCCATCTGTGTGGGTATTTGTGACTGTGGCGCCCCCTGCCGGCGCCACTGGCCGGCTCTGCGTCTGTCCGGCTATCGGGTGTCACTGACGGACCTGATCAGAGGCAATTCTCATCGTAATTGATCAGTGCGGCTCCGATAGAATGTGTACATGCAGCCCCTTCAGCTTACCGACCGTCGAGATACTCCGAGTTTCCAGCTTTGATTGGGTAATTAATGAGCTCTCGCCTCGTGATACGACGTGAAACGCCGCTTAATTGGGTATTGGCAGTATTTGCATTTCATCAAATGTTTGGAGTGACTGTGCCATTCATGTTTCCGCCAAACTATCGCATAGCCTTGTATCGTATCAGTTGGACGGTGGACGGAGTCGTGACGAATCAGTGAACACAAATATTGGCAACTCTGTTGACATAAAATGTCTGATTCATATCAAGGTCTTATATTAGTTCCGTGTAATATATCGGGCAGAAATTGCTTTGGGCCCACATTGGACGCGTTTGTCTCCGCTGACCCCGTGCCGTGCTGGTCTGTACTGACCCCGTGCCGTGACGGTCTGTACTGACCCCGTGCCGTGCTGGTCTATACTGACCCCGTGCCGTGACGGTCTGTACTGACTCCGTGCCGTGCTGGTCTGTACTGACCCCATGCCGTGACGGTCTGTATTGACCCCGTGCCGTGACGGTCTGTACTGACCCCGTGCCGTGACGGTCTGTACTGACCCCGTGCCGTGACGGTATGTACTGACCCCGTGCCGTGACGGTCTGCCGCAGGAGCCAACGTGTTTCTGACTGACGAGTGTCGCTGCCTGAAGCTGGGCGACTTCGGCTGCTCAGTGAAGATCGTGGCGCACACCACTATGCAGGGCGAGGTCAAAGGTCTGGTCGGCACGCCAGGTACGCTACCGTCAGCCCCGTGTCGGACCAGGCTGCAGATGTAGGCCGTACCGTGCTGCCTCAGTTGGAGTCAGCCCCGTACGTCGGGACAGGCTGCAGATGTAGGCCGTGCCGTGCTGCCTCAGTTGGAGTCAGCCCCGTACGTCGGGACAGGCTGCAGATGTAGGCCGTGCCGTGCTGCCTCAGTTGGAGTCAGCCCCGTACGTCGGGGCAGGCTGCAGATGTAGGCCGTGCCGTGCTGCCTCAGTTGGAGTCAGCCCCGTACGTCGGGGCAGGCTGCAGATGTAGGCCGTGCCGTGCTGCCGGAGTTTGAGAGACCAGTGTGTCCCTGGGTTTGAGGAGACTAGTGATCCAGATCAGTTTGTATGATTAATGCTCGTTCTGATTTCGGCTGCCGGAAGCGTCGTTTTGCTGCCGGTGGTGCCGTGTGTTGTTGGCCTCTGGCCGTACAGTGTGAAATGACTCTCAGCAGCTGTTCCCCGTGGTAGGCGATGACAGCTGAGCTGTTTGTTGATGGTGTATTTTCGTTCATCCCAGCGTCCGTGCCCAGCACCCTGTTCGAAAACGCGCCAATAACAGTTGTTCAAACACCTCGCCGGTCAGCCGAGGTGTAGCCTGACCCCATTTCACATTTTAGCTGAAGGCCCGTGTGTGCCTGAAGGTCATGTCTGCTGTCGTCGCCTCCGACTACCGGCACTGATACAGCGGTGTGTGTGTGTGTGTGTGTGTGTGCGTGTGTGTGTGTGTGTGTGTGTGTGTGTGTGTGTGTGTGTGTGTGTGTGTGTGTGTGTGTGTGTGTGTGTGTGTGTGTGTGTGTGTGTGTCTGTGTCTGTGTCTGTGTCTGTGTCTGTGTCTGTGTCTGTGTCTGTGTCTGTGTCTGTGTCTGTGTCTGTGTCTATGTGTCGTTGCAGCGTTCATGGCTCCGGAGGTGTATACGCGGTCCGGAGGGGAGGGCCAGGGCCGCGCGGCAGACATCTGGTCACTGGCCTGCTGCGTCGTCGAGATGGCCGCGGGCAAGGTGTGTCCGGTCGTACCGCTGCCGGGGAGGATACATTACATACCTCACTCACACTCACTCACACTGTGATCTCCCATGTTAAAGTTGGACAGTGACGCACTCATTATCCGTGTTGAAGCGGATGTCTGTTCAATCCCTGGCTGTCATCGGCGCCGCCAGAATCTTTAGGCTGGGAAACAAATCTGTTTGGCAGATGTTAACTACCAGAAGAAGAAAAAAAATACTATTTTTACTTTCCGGATTTTTTAAAGGCAGATTTACCGTGGAATCGAACCTTTGGACTTCATTAACTTACTCCATGTTTCCCCGACCCTAACAACACCTCTGATCTGTATGATCGACCTCATGGGTTGCCAGTCGGAGGTTGAGTGAGGAGTTGCCCCCCCCCCCCCCCCCCCCCCTGTGGACGTGTATGATGACTGTGTGGCGGCGTTCTGTGTGCTGCAGCGGCCATTTCCTGAGCTGGAGGACACGTATCAGATCATGTTCCGCGTGGGCATGGGCGGCTCCCCGGCCATCCCTGAGAAACTCTCCGCCGAGGGCGCCCAGTTCCTGGAGCTCTGCTTCGTGCACGACCCCAAACGGCGCACCTCCGCCCAGCAGCTGGAGGACCACCCGTTCGTCAAGGTAGGCACGGACCACTCGGCTGAGGCACCACTCCGGCAGAGATCGGCGGCGTCAACTCCGCCAAAACGGATGGCCAGATATATTGCCAGATAGATATATTGTCATTGAATTAGCGTGCAATACTGGACACCTGACGAGCCTCTGATGCTGCCCGTTCAATAGCAGTGCCGTGCGCCGCTCTGATGCTGGTGGAGCTGGTCAGCAGTGGTGCTGCCCCCTATCTCCCGACCTCGCGTGCCGTGCCCTGCTCTGCCGCTGTGACTATCCTGTCCTGCCCGCCAGGTGGAGTACCTCAGCTCGCTGTCCCCTGTCCAGTGTCCTGGGTGCCCCCTGCAGCCGTCTGTCCTGTCCTTTCCTGTCCTTTCCTGTCCTTGCATGTCCTTGCATGTCCTTGCATGTCCTTGCATGTCCTTGCATGTCCTTGCATGTCCTTGCATGTCCTTGCATGTCCTTGCATGTCCTTGCATGTCCTTACATGTCCTTGCATGTCCTTGCATGTCCTTGCATGTCCTTGCATGTCCTTGCATGTCCTTGCATGTCCTTGCATGTCCTTTCCTGTCCTTTCATGTCCTGTCCTGTCCTGTCCTGTCCTGTCCTGTCCTATCCTGTCCTATCCTGTCCTATCCTGTCCTATCCTGTCCTATCCTGTCCTATCCTGTCCTATCCTGTCCTATCCTGTCCTATCCTGTCCTATCCTGTCCTATCCTGTCCTATCCTGTCCTATCCTGTCCTATCCTGTCCTATCCTGTCCTGTCCTGTCCTGTCCTGTCCTGTCCTGCCCTGCCCTGTCCTGTCCTGTGTGCCTGCTGTAACCGCGTGTCCTGTCCTGTCCTATCATGTATGCCCACTGTAACCGCGTGTCCTGTCCTGTCCCGCCCTGTCCTGCCCTGTCCTGTCCTGTCCTGTCCTGTCCTGCCCTGCCCTGCCCTGTCCTGTCCTGTCCTGTGTGCCTGCTGTAACCGCGTGGCCTGTCCTGTCCTATCCTGTATGCCCACTGTAACCGCGTGTCCTGTCCTGTCCCGCCCTGTCCTGTCCTGTCCCGTCATGTCCTGTCCTGTCCTGTCCTGGCCTGTCCTGTATGCCCGCTGTAACCGCGTGTCCTGTGCTGTCCCGCCCTGTCCTGTCCGGTGTGTTATGTGTGCCCGCTGTAACCGCGTGTCCTGTCCTGTCCCGCCCTGTCCTACCCTGTCCTGTCCTGCCCCGCCCTGTCCTGTCCGGTGTGTTCTGTGTGCCCGCTGTAACCACGTGTCCTGTCCTGTCCCGCCCTGTCCTGTCCTGTCCTGTCCTGTCCTGTCCTGTCCTGTCCTGTCCTGTCCTGTCCTGTCCTGTCCTGTCCTATCCTGTCCTGTCCTGTCCTGTCCTGTCCTGTCCTGTCCTGTCCTGTCCTGTCCTGTCCTGTCCTGCCCTGTCCTGCCCTGCCCTGCCCTGCCCTGCCCTGCCCTGCCCTGCCCTGTCCTGCCCTGTCCTGCCCTGCCCTGCCCTGCCCTGCCCTGTCCTGTCCTGTCCTGTCCTGCCCTGTCCTGCCCTGCCCTGCCCTGCCCTGCCCTGACCTGACCTGACCTGTTCTGTCCTGTCCTGTCCTGTCCTGTCCTGTCCTGTCATGTGTGTCCTGTGTGCCCGCTGTAACCGCGTGTATTGTCCTGTCCTGTCCCGTCCTATCCTGTCCCGTGTGTCCTGTGTGTACTGGGTGTCCGCTGTAACCGCGTGTCCTGTCCGACAGGTGGAGTCGGACGGAGACGAGTACCTCAGCTCACTGCCACAGTCACTGATGGCTGGATTCACGCGCCTCGACTTCGCCGCCACGTGATGCCGCCGGCGGCCAGTACCTAGCCGTGGACCGCGGTCACGTGATATCGCCGGCAGCCAGTACCTAGCCGTGGACCGCGGTCACGTGATATCGCCGGCAGCCAGTACCTAGCCGTGGACCGCGGTCACGTGATATTGCCGGCGGCCAGTACCTAGCCGTGAACCGCGGTCACGTGATGTCGCCGGCGGTCAGTACCTAGCCGTGGACCGCGGTCACGTGATATCGCCGGCGGCCAGTACCTAGCCGTGGACCGCGGTCACGTGATATCGACGGCGGCCAGTACCTAGCCGTGGACCGCGGTCACGTGATATCGCCGGCGGCCAGTACCTAGCCGTGGACCGCGGTTAAGTGATATCGCCGGCGGCCAGTACCTAGCCGTGGACCGCGGTCACGTGATATTGCCGGCAGCCAGTACCTAGCCGTGGACCGCGGTCACGTGATATCGACGGCGGCCAGTACCTAGCCGTGGACCGCGGTCACGTGATATTGCCGGCAGCCAGTACCTAGCCGTGGACCGCGGTCACGTGATATCGACGGCGGCCAGTACCTAGCCGTGGACCGCGGTCACGTGATATTGCCGGCAGCCAGTACCTAGCCGTGGACCGCGGTCACGTGATATCGACGGCGGCCAGTACCTAGCCGTGGACCGCGGTCACGTGATATTGCCGGCGGCCAGTACCTAGCCGTGGACCGCGGTCACGTGATATTGCCGGCGGCCAGTACCTAGCCGTGGACCGCGGTCACGTGATGTCGCCTGCCGCCAACACCTAGCCGTGGACCGCGGTCACGTGATATCGACGGCCGCAAGGTGCTGTGTCACCTGCGGCGCGGTGTCGCGCGGTGTCATGACTGTACGCGGCCCGGCAGTGTCACCTGCGGCGCGGTGTCATGACTGTACGCGGTCCGGCAGTGTCACCTGCGGCGCGGTGTCGCGCGGTGTCATGACTGTACGCGGCCCGGCAGTGTCACCTGCGGCGCGGTGTCGCGCGGTGTCATGACTGTACGCGGTCCGGCAGTGTCACCTGCGGCGCGGTGTCATGACTGGTTGCGGCCCGGCAGTGTCACCTGCGGCGCGGTGTCATGACTGTACGCGGCCCGGCAGTGTCACCTGCGGCGCGGTGTCATGACTGTACGCGGTCCGGCAGTGTCACCTGCGGCGCGGTGTCGTGACTGTACGCGGCCCGGCAGTGTCACCTGCGGCGCGGTGTCATGACTGGTTGCGGCCCGGCAGTGTCACCTGCGGCGCGGTGTCATGACTGTACGCGGCCCGGCAGTGTCACCTGCGGCGCGGTGTCGTGACTGTACGCGGTCCGGCAGTGTCACCTGCGGCGCGGTGTCATGACTGTACGCGGTCCGGCAGTGTCACCTGCGGCGCGGTGTCATGACTGGTTGCGGCCCGGCAGTGTCACCTGCGGCGCGGTGTCATGACTGTACGCGGCCCGGCAGTGTCACCTGCGGCGCGGTGTCATGACTGCACGCGGTCCGGCAGTGTCACCTGCGGCGCGGTGTCATGACTGTACGCGGCCCGGCAGTGTCACCTGCGGCGCGGTGTCATGACTGGTTGCGGCCCGGCAGTGTCACCTGCGGCGCGGTGTCATGACTGTACGCGGCCCGGCAGTGTCACCTGCGGCGCGGTGTCATGACTGCACGCGGTCCGGCAGTGTCACCTGCGGCGCGGTGTCGCGCGGTGTCATGACTGTACGCGGCCCGGCAGTGTCACCTGCGGCGCGGTGTCGCGCGGTGTCATGACTGTACGCGGTCCGGCAGTGTCACCTGCGGCGCGGTGTCATGACTGGTTGCGGCCCGGCAGTGTCACCTGCGGCGCGGTGTCATGACTGTACGCGGCCCGGCAGTGTCACCTGCGGCGCGGTGTCGCGCGGTGTCATGACTGTACGCGGCCCGGCAGTGTCACCTGCGGCGCGGTGTCATGACTGTACGCGGCCCGGCAGTGTCACCTGCGGCGCGGTGTCGCGCGGTGTCATGACTGTACGCGGCCCGGCAGTGTCACCTGCGGCGCGGTGTCGCGCGGTGTCATGACTGTACGCGGTCCGGCAGTGTCACCTGCGGCGCGGTGTCATGACTGGTTGCGGCCCGGCAGTGTCACCTGCGGCGCGGTGTCATGACTGTACGCGGCCCGGCAGTGTCACCTGCGGCGCGGTGTCATGACTGTACGCGGTCCGGCAGTGTCACCTGCGGCGCGGTGTCGTGACTGTACGCGGTCCGGCAGTGTCACCTGCGGCGCGGTGTCATGACTGTACGCGGCCCGGCAGTGTCACCTGCGGCGCGGTGTCATGACTGGTTGCGGCCCGGCAGTGTCACCTGCGGCGCGGTGTCGCGCGGTGTCATGACTGTACGCGGCCCGGCAGTGTCACCTGCGGCGCGGTGTCGCGCGGTGTCATGACTGTACGCGGCCCGGCAGTGTCACCTGCGGCGCGGTGTCGCGCGGTGTCATGACTGTACGCGGCCCGGCAGTGTCACCTGCGGCGCGGTGTCATGACTGTACGCGGTCCGGCAGTGTCACCTGCGGCGCGGTGTCATGACTGTACGCGGCCCGGCAGTGTCACCTGCGGCGCGGTGTCGCGCGGTGTCATGACTGTACGCGGTCCGGCAGTGTCACCTGCGGCGCGGTGTCATGACTGTACGCGGTCCGGCAGTGTCACCTGCGGCGCGGTGTCATGACTGTACGCGGTCCGGCAGTGTCACCTGCGGCGCGGTGTCGTGACTGTACGCGGTCCGGCAGTGTCACCTGCGGCGCGGTGTCATGACTGTACGCGGTCCGGCAGTGTCACCTGCGGCGCGGTGTCGCGCGGTGTCGTATGACGGCTGTACGCGGTCAGCCGTCCTGCGAAGAAAGGCTCAGTACCAAGGAACATCAGGGAGACGCATTCTGTTCAATCTGCTGTGAGCTGATAGTCTTGTGTTGCTCGGCATTTTACGTGCATCCGTAGCTGAATGGTGACGTTTTAGTAGCTGAATGTTGTGACGTTTTATTTGACGACACGGGTCGCGGCGTTGTGCCGGCCCTCCGGCACAGTGACGCTGCAGTCTGCACTACCGCGGAGCTGCGTCAGCTGGTTCACCTCTCAGTTAGTCATGTTTGATTCCACGCAGCAGCACGCTGTTCAGCAGGAACGCCAACGTACTCAGAGTTAGTGCCAGTGGAACAACGCCAGCCAGTTATATATCTATTCTCATTCGGCATTATATACGAGCTATTGGAGCGGCTGTTGACAGTGGTGTCGCTGCCAGTGAGCACCGATCATCTATCTGGGGTTGTGTTGATAGCTGAGGAGCACTGATCATTTATCTGGGGTTGTGTTGATAGCTGAGGCAGGTGAAGGGGTGGTGAAATGTAGTGGCCAGTGCACAGTGGGCGATCACGGCCTGCTAGCGCCACTGGGGTGAACAAAATATAATTTCAAAAATGACTATTTTATACGGCTCATTTTCAAGCAAAATGTTCCATAGCATGAAAGTATAACACCGATTCGCCAATACATTTGTTTATTTGTATGCACCATGTCTTCAAACACACTATTGTTCAGCCGCCGATATTGCTATGGCGCCTTATTCTCATCTCGCATGGATATATGCTCATTTGGGAGGCGAAGAACGTTTCGTAGAGGCTTTGTGGTATTTTTTCTTGAAAGTGCAAATCACCAACAGCCCGAAATACCTATATACCAGTAAGGCGCCGTAGTTGGCGATGAACGAGCGAGCGCGAAGGAAATGTATGGTGAATTTCAACTCGATAGGGCAAGTAGTTTCTGAGATACAAAAAAGTGCGCACGTGCAGAGGCACCCCACCCCTGACTTGTGGGGAATTGGCGGCTGGAGGTCCCTAACCATACACCAAATGTGTACACAATCGGCTCAGTCGTTCCTGAGATATATAATAGGGGTGTGCACGTGCGCCCGTGCAGAGGCACCCCACCCATGACTTGTGGGAAGGCGGCGGCGGAGGGTCCCTAACCACACACAAAATTTGAACACAATCGGCTCAGCCGTTCCTGAGATATAGCATAGGGGTGTGCACATGCAGAGGCACCCCACCTTGTGCCTCTGCACTTGTGGAAAAGTGGCGGCTGAGAGGTCCCTAACCACACACCAAATTTGAACACAATCGGCCCAGCCGTCGCGGAGTTTTTGCGAGAAAACACTTTTTAACACCCCTCACGCGGCACGCGCCACATGCAGTGGTAGTGACCGCCATGAGTCGGCACCGTTCTCAAACAGGTTTGGTTGGATGGGGATACTCAGCAAAGAAACCCGCTTGTCAATCGGACGTGCGGTTGCAGAGATATTAGCTTCTCAAAAGCGTCGCCACGGGTCGGGCCGGGCCGCTCATATTCAGATTTGTCCCATATACCACGGAAGGACGAGCGAGCGCTTCGCGCTCGCTCGTAATGACCATTTTATGTGAATTAGCAATGTTATATTCTAACATTAAGTGAGGTATGTTATTTGAAGTGGCTGACCAACAGAATCAAAACTTGAGTTAATCCTACAATTTTCATCCCACGGTTCTCCGCTTTGATGAAACATTTGTCTGCCTCGTTAGAGTTCATACTTTGTGCCTAGTAAAATAAACCTTGCGCATATTTGCGCTTTTTATTTTGGAGCTAATTTTATAGAAACTTTTCAAACATTTTCCAAAAACCGGAATATATGTAGGGGAACAACCACATATTGCCATCGTCACATATAACCGCGGCGCCATCGTCGGACTCTGGCTGCTGAACAGGGTTAACGCGGGGTGGGAGCGTCTCCTGCCCCGTGACCGGCCGGACTCGCCGGCCACCCCTCTTGCCAGTACAGCAGGGAACCTACCGAGTGCTAGCCAGTGGGGCGCAGTGGCGACCCGGTTCTGTTGATCGCCACCGAGCCGCGCAGTCGCCCGAGCCGCACAAACCAAATTGCAAAGCAATATCTTTGTTTTTGACTGACTTATGGCTCCCTAGGTAAGAGTAACTCATGACGTCATATTTGTTATTGCGTTTTTGGATTTTATTGACCAGATACAGACAAATGAATTCCAGCACTGTATTTCTGAGACAAAGCCAGTCTAGAAACATGCCTTTGGTTTGTATATTTATCAATTTCAAATTTTGACCTTATGTGACCTGACCTTGAGGCTTGATCTGAGCTGAGCTTGACACTAACTTCACTTAAATGAGGTCAGATGGTAAAATTTCAGATGAAATGAGACAAAAAATCACAATCTAATTATACGTAATTATACGTGCCCATAAAACATGTCGCATGGCTTTCGTAGATTGTCTGCGCATAGTGACCTTTTGTGACCTGACTTTGACCTTGAACTTTGCCAAGAATCTCACTTTAGCTCATGTGGGATGTGTATTATACCTTTGGGAGCATTTTGGGTGATCATGGTCGCAATCAAAGGCTTTGGATGGAAAGTATGGCCCATAAACTCAAATGCCTCTATTTTGACCTCTGACCCGACTTTGACCTAATATGTGACCTCTATTCCACAATTTCGAGTATGCTTTAGATGCGAGTCACTGAGAGCTTTCGAATGTCGCCTTGCGCGTCTCGCTGCGATCATTGGTTCCGGAAATAACGAGAGGGGGGGGGGGCAATATTTGCCTCCCACTTCCGATCAATGCCGGGTTAAACCCAGATCAAAGAAAGTGATATTTTGAGCTTCCTGATTCATCAGCTATCGATTGATATGCTACATGTTCAAACTGATGCCGTAAATTGAAGCAGAAACGCCGTGTCGCGCTAAAAGGCCGTGCTCGCCCACTGTGCAGTGACGCCGGTCGGGTGTCCGTGGCCGGCCAGTGGGACCGGGCTGTGATACTGCAGCTGGTGAGCCAGTGACGCCGGTCGGGTGTCCGTGGCCGGCCAGTGGGACCGGGCTGTGATACTGCAGCTGGTGAGCCAGTGACGCCGGTCGGGTATCCGTGGCCGGCCAGTGGGACCGGGCTGTGATACTGCAGCTGGTGAGCCAGTGACGCCGGTCGGGTATCCGTGGCCGGCCAGTGGGACCGGGCTGTGATACTGCAGCTGGTGAGCCAGTGACGCCGGTCGGGTGTCCGTGGCCGGCCAGTGGGACCGGGCTGTGATACTGCAGCTGGTGAGCCAGTGACGCCGGTCGGGTATCCGTGGCCGGCCAGTGGGACCGGGCTGTGATACTGCAGCTGGTGAGCCAGTGACGCCGGTCGGGTATCCGTGGCCGGCCAGTGGGACCGGGCTGTGATACTGCAGCTGGTGAGCCAGTGACGCCGGTCGGGTATCCGTGGCCGGCCAGTGGGACCGGGCTGTGATACTGCAGCTGGTGAGCCAGTGACGCCGGTCGGGTGTCCGTGGCCGGCCAGTGGGACCAGGCTGTGATACTGCAGCTGGTGAGCCAGTGACGCCGGTCGGGTGTCCGTGGCCGGCCAGTGGGACCGGGCTGTGATACTGCAGCTGGTGAGCCAGTGACGCCGGTCGGGTATCCGTGGCCGGCCAGTGGGACCGGGCTGTGATACTGCAGCTGGTGAGCCAGTGACGCCGGTCGGGTGTCCGTGGCCGGCCAGTGGGACCGGGCTGTGATACTGCAGCTGGTGAGCCAGTGACGCCGGTCGGGTGTCCGTGGCCGGCCAGTGGGACCGGGCTGTGATACTGCAGCTGGTGAGCCAGTGACGCCGGTCGGGTATCCGTGGCCGGCCAGTGGGACCGGGCTGTGATACTGCAGCTGGTGAGCCAGTGACGCCGGTCGGGTGTCCGTGGCCGGCCAGTGGGACCGGGCTGTGATACTGCAGCTGGTGAGCCAGTGACGCCGGTCGGGTGTCCGTGGCCGGCCAGTGGGACCGGGCTGTGATACTGCAGCTGGTGAGCCAGTGACGCCGGTCGGGTATCCGTGGCCGGCCAGTGGGACCGGGCTGTGATACTGCAGCTGGTGAGCCAGTGACGCCGGTCGGGTGTCCGTGGCCGGCCAGTGGGACCGGGCTGTGATACTGCAGCTGGTGAGCCAGTGACGCCGGTCGGGTGTCCGTGGCCGGCCAGTGGGACCGGGCTGTGATACTGCAGCTGGTGAGCCAGTGACGCCGGTCGGGTATCCGTGGCCGGCCAGTGGGACCGGGCTGTGATACTGCAGCTGGTGAGCCAGTGACGCCGGTCGGGTGTCCGTGGCCGGCCAGTGGGACCGGGCTGTGATACTGCAGCTGGTGAGGCTCAGTCCGGGCTGGCGAGAGCCGCCGGCGGTACATACGCGTATATACATCGGACGCCGTAGGGTATTTAGTTGGATATTTAGCCCTGCAGAATACCTGATGGCCGTGGTGGAAACGGCCATATCTCAACCAAGCACATCTACTACCGCTGCGAACTTTACGCCTAGGATCCGGAGATCTTCAATTCGCCTGCCGCGTAAACCAGAACTGTTGAATATTCACTTGTCTTTGAAGCTGTCGTAATTATCCCTTCCTCAAAGATCGGATACGTTTGTTCAGATGGCCAAATATACATACATTTTCGGAAACACCACTCCAAACGTTGCCCAAACTTGGCAACATACCGGCTACAAATAACGTCCGCGAAGAGTCCGTCCGACTTATTAGTTATTCAGCGACTTATTAGTTATTCAGCGACTTTTCAGCGACGAATTCAGATTTGGCCCAAACCTCAGCCCAAGGTCAATTCCGACACGCTGATCACGAATATGACTTTTATTTTGCTGTTCAGGGTCATCTTCAAGGTCAAATTCGAAGTCAATGGACGGGGTACCGCATAACGTCCCGATTTTGTTTTGCCGGATCCTTCCAAAAGTGGTCCGAGATGATAGACAGGGTCCATATCTAACGTCCGTCATCGTGACCTGACCCGTGACCTTTGACCTTGGAGGTAAAATTCGAGGTCAAAGGACGGGGTACACCGCATAACGTCCCGAATTTATTGCCGGATCCTCCCAAATGTGGTCCCAGATGATAGACAAGGTACATAGCTAACAGCAATACATTCTGGACGTTATGCGGTACCCCGTCCGTTAACCTCAAATTTGACCTCCAAGGTCAAAGGTCACGGGTCAGGTCACGGTGACGGACGTTAGATATGGAGTCATGGACCTTGTCTATCATCTGGGACCACTTTGGAAAGGATCCGGCAATCAATGCGGGACGTTATGCGGTACATCGTCCTTTGACCTCGAATTTGACCTCCAAGGTCACGGGTCAGGGGTCAGGTCACGGTGACAGACGTTAGATATAAACAGGGGCGTGGGAACTACTTTCAAGCTGGGGGCCGAACTTTTTTTGGCAGATCTGGGACAAAAATGATAGCTAAAAGGAGCGATACATTGTATAGTCACCCGTATCTAATGCTAATAGGTTCGCCCTATTCAAAAAGGTAGTTAATTTGGAAATAAAAACAAAAGTCACTTGAAAATAACTGGTTGACATTATGCAAGCTGCGCGTATCGGGACTTGAGTTAACAAAAGAAAAACACGGAACTGGAGAACAAGCTGGGTCTGAATTCAGAGCCAGAGTGCCGAACTTCCGAATCTGAGCATACCGTCGGGGCCTTGTATGCTTAGCATTGGTTATTTACCAATCGTGTGCGAAGCATCCGTTTCAATCACCTCCGGGGTTGGTGGGTGGGGGGGGGGGGGGGGGGGAGCTGAAACACTCTGATCACCGCCGGGGTTGAGGGGCAAAGCCGAGACACACTCTGATCTCCGCCGTGGTTTGGGGAATGGAGCAAAGCCGAGACACTATGATCACGGATCACCGCCGCGATGAGGGGGACGGGGGGAGGCAAAGCCGCGACACGCTCCGATCACCGCGGAGACAAAAGGCCGACAGGCACACTCTCTGCTGAACGTCGGGAGAGCAAGGCCGACCGACACGCTCTCTGCTGAACGTCGGGAGAGCAAGGCCGACATGACACATTTGTAATGACGCCCTCGACTTAAAGGAAATAGTTCACCTTCAACATGGGATTTTGAACTGAAATAGCAGTTTTGTAGCCCGTGTTGAGAAATCCTTATCTGCAACTTTTCTTGGCTGAAAAGACTCCAGCCGAAGATATTTTACTTTTTGGCGAAGGAATGCGGCGCATATATGACATACCGTACCGTCTGAAAGTGCCAGCACTGCATGGAGCATGCGCAGACCAATAACGCACGCCATACAATTAATAATTTAGGACCTGCTGTCCTGAATTGGCGCGATGTAAGACCATTTTTTAAAAGAAAAAAAGAAACTGTATTAAATATAATCAAATCGTGTTCTGAAAAATTTCCGAAGGTGAACTACTTCCTTTAAAAAACGGATGAACCACCCTTACCTATCCCATGCTACAAAAACTGGATTTAATTCACTATGTGGTGCCTTAACCCTCGCCCTACGGGTGTCTTAAAACGACCCCCTGAGGTTTTTCTTGCATAACTTTTTAGACATGCGGCGCATCTTGCTGAAATTTTCAGTAGCTAAGTATGCAACAATTATACGTATATATTTTAATAAATATATATATATATATATATATATATATATATAATATATATATGTATATATATATATATATATATATATATATATATATATATATATATATATATATATATATATATATATATATATATATATATATATATATATATATATATATATATATATATATATATATATATATATATATATATATATATATATATATATATATATATATATATATATATATATATATATATATATATATATATATATATATATATATATATATATATATATATATATATATATATATATATATATATATATATATATATATATATATATATATGTATGTATATATATATATATATATATATATATATATATATATATATATATATATATATATATATATATATATATATATATATATATATATATATATATATATATATATATATATATATATATATATATATATATATATATATATATATATATATATATATAAAATATATATAAAATATATAAAATATATAAATTTGGGAAATAATGATGTTTTGATGACGTCATGTTGGTGGAAAAACGATAAATGTTTGAAAAATCGTAGAAAACAGAGTTTTAAAGCAAATTGCAAACGCAATTAAGCAAAGATATAAAATGTCATTTTCTTTCAAATAGCAATCTCGGAATTTTGATTTGTTTTTGTTTTTGACCCCCAAAATGAACAACTGATTTTTTTTGGGGAAAAAATCAACACAAAATCAAAATTTTCAAACATGCTTAAAAAAACGGAATATATGTGAGAGAACCGAGTATGGATAATATTCAAACCAAATTTCAAAGAAATATCTCTATTCCACCCCCGCGCGTTCCCTGCACTGAACGTGAAAAACAATAATCTTAGGAGAAATCTTCATGAAAACGGATTGTTTTCTCTCGACTCTCGAGTGATTGAATTTGAAGTTGTAATGTATTCCTTTCTTTCAATGATAGACAAAACAGCGCACCTGATGCCATGGGCGTAACCACCTTCCGAAAGTAGGGGGGGGGGGGGACGGGGACGGAGGCACTTTGAAGTGGATTCTTTCCATGCAATGCCCATAGGCGTAATATTAAAATCCGAAAATGTTACTTTGGACTGATCCCCAGTGACCCCAATGGTGGTTACGCGCCTGTCTGATGCAATTCAAGCAGCCCCATTGACGCTTAACCCGCGCCCCGCTGGGGGGGGGGGCAGAATCTGCCCCCTCTCGGATTTTCTCAATAACTTGAAAACTATGATAGATATCAACGTGAAACTTAAGTACCTTATGCTCCATTATTCTACGTCTTCTCACCAAATTTAAATGAAATTGATGTAGTATTTTGGGAGATAAGGACGTTTTAATGACGTCATGTCATGCCATTTTTAGAGGAAAAACGGATACATCTTCCAAACTGGAAAGATGGATCCAGTTTTACTCTGGATTAAATCAGAGTAATCTGTTTGTCACAAACGTTTTCAAAATCCAAGAAATGTTGTGCAGCAAAAGCGGCGTGTTGTTTTTGAGCGGTGTTTGAGTTTGTATGCCTATATTTTTACGGCTTATTTTACGTTCAACTTAGTTTTCATCTAACTCGTAGATTGTGACGTCACTGAATTTGCAGTATCATAAAAGAAGTTATCAACATTTGTTATCAGTTTCAAATACTTTTTATCAATTAACCCGCGAGTCACTGGGGGGTAGCCCCCCCCCCCCCCCCCCCTTGGAATCTTGGGAATATCTCAACAACTAATGCAGATATCGACGCTCATTTTTACATCTGTTGTGCAAAAATGAAGCAATTTCGTCAGCAATTTTTCGAGATAAGGTGAATTTAGTGACGTCAATAAACACGATTTTGAC